>PVJC01013549.1:0-37799 GCA_004026665.1 Murina feae | reverse complement strand
GCTCCCTGATCCCCGGAAGGGACCTGGGAAGCCGCCAAGCAGGCCACGAACTCTTTCCCACTCACCCGTCCCCTGCAGCCTTCCTTTCCCACTTCCCGGTGCCGCCAAGGGGTCTGGGGAGCTGCCAAGCAGGACCCCGGCCCCTGCAGCCTTGCTTTCCCGCTCCATGACGCCCCGCAAAGGGCCTGGGCAGCCACCAAGCAGGCCGAGACCCCCCCCCCCCGCCGCCTCTTACCCGCTTCCCGGTGCCCTCCAACCCTGCCGCCTGTTTCCCACTCACGGGTCCTGGGTCCTGCGCTGTCCCACCCTGCAGCCGCTCTGTGCACTCAGGAGGTCCCTCAGCCCAGCCTGTGCCCTCTCGCAGTCTGGGACCCCTCGGGGGATGCCCACCTGCTGGCGTGCCTGACCAGCCTGGGTGAGGGGCTTTAAGGCTGCCCACAGCTCCCATTGACCCAACATCCCAGCAAGGCTGGCTGGACGCAGGTTTCTGTGATTTATCTCCTATAATTGATGCTGTTCCATTAAGGCCTGAGGTTATCTTCTATAATTGATACACTGTTCCTTTAAGGCGGCCTTCTAACTAACGAAGCCTCCTCTGCCTCACCTCGCAGTGTCTATAATGAAACAATTGTTACTTTTACTGGTTAGGCCCGAGCTGCTCTTGCCTTCAGCTCCGGAGGATTCTATGATTGTTACATTGTTTCAAAGCTGTGTTTTGCTAGAGGCAGTTTAATGGGAGCTGAGCTGAGGGGCGAAGCTTCACTTTCGCTCCTGCCGCAATGGAAAGGGCTGTTTACTCAGGTCCGTGAGTGGTGGCCGCCATGTTGGCTGGGCTAATTTGCATACAGCTGCTCTGATTGGCTGGTGGGCGTGGCTTACCCTGTCTCAGAGAAATGGTTAATTTTAATATTTCGCTTTTATAGAGTAGATATTACAGGCCCGGTGCACAAAAATTTGTGCACTCAGGGGGATCGCTCAGCCCGGCCTGTGCTCTATAGCAGTCTGGGACCCCTCCGGGGATGTCCACCTGCTGGCTTACGCCTGCTCCCTGGGGGGATCAGGCCTAAGCTGGCAATCAGACATCCCTCTGGCAGCCCAGGAGCCCTTAGGGGATGTCCACTTGCCAGTGGGGAGCAAGCCTAAGCTGCAGTCAGACATCCTTAGCGCTGCTGAGGAGGCAGGAGAGGCTCCCATCACCACTGCTGTACAGGCAGCTGGCAGCCTGGCTTGTGGCTAAGCAAAACTCCCCTTGTGGGAGTGCACTGACCACAAGGGGCAGCTCCTGCATTGAGCGTCTGCCCCCTAATGGTCAGTGTGTGTCATAGGGACCTATCATTCCCAGTTGTTCTGCTGTTAAGGTCAATTTACATATTGCCCTTTTATTATATAGGATAGAGGCCTGGTACATGGGTTGGGGCTGGCTAGTTTGCCCTGAAGGGTGTCCTGGATCAGAGAGGGGGTCCTGCTAGGGTGCCTGGCCAGCCTGGGTGAGGGGCTGATGGCTGTTTGCAGGCTGGTCACAGCCCCTGCATGGTGGGGGGTCCTGCTGGGGTGCCTGGTCAGCCTGGGTGAGGGGCTGATGGCTGTTTACAGGCTGGCCACAGCCCTTTCAGGGTAGGTGGTCTTGCTGGTGTGCACGGCCAGCCTGGGTGAGGGCTGATGGCTGTTTGCAGGCTATCCACAGCCCCTTTGGGGTGGGGGGTACTGCTGGGATGCCTGGCCAACCTGGATGAGGGCCTGATGGCTGTTTTCAGGCTGGCCAAGCCCCACAGCAGGGACCCTCACCCCATGAGGGTTGGGCCATACTGGGTGAGGGGCTGATGGCTGTTTGCAGGCTGGGCACAGCCCCCAACAAGGCTGGCTGGAAGCAGGTATCTGGGGTTTTTTTTTATCTTCTATAATTGAAACTTTTTTGCCTTGAGCAGAGGCCACAAATGACCTAGGCAGGCAGGAAGTTTAGTTTCCTCTACAGCCAGGGCAAGCAAGCCTCCTGTTTGCTCCTGCTCCATGGCTTCTATAAGTGAAACTTTGTTGCCTTGAGCAGAGGCCACAGCTGGCCTAGGCAGGCGGGAAGTTTAGCTTCCTCCATAGCTGGGGCAAGCAAGCCTCCTGTTTGCTCTAGCTCAGTGGCTGCTGGCTGCCATCTTGGCTGGGTTAATTTGCATATAGCTGCTCTGATTGGCTAGTGGGCAGCATAGCTTTGGCTGGTGAGTGTGGCTGAGGTATAGCAGAGTGATGGTTAATTTGCATATTAATCTTTTATTAGATTAGATGTGTGTGTATTCACACACACACACACACACACACACACACATATACACACACACACTAGGGGCCCAGTGCACAAAAATTTTTGCACTTGGGAGGTCCCTCAGCTGGGCCTGTGCCCTCTCGCAGTCTGGGACCCCTCGGGGGATGTTCACCTGCTGGCATGCGTGGCCAGCCTGGGTGAGGGGCTGATGGCTGTTTGCAGGCTGGCCAACCCCCCCATTGGGATGTGGCCAGCCTGGGTGAGGGGCTGAGGGCCATTTTCAGGCTTCCCACAGCTCCCATTGACCCAGTATCTCACCAAGGCTGGCTGGAAGCAGATTTCTGGGGTTTATTTATCTTCTATAATTGATACACTCTTGCTTTAAGCCGAGTCCTCGGCAGGTAACGAAGCCTCCTGTTGGCTTCAGCTCCGTGGCTTCTATAATTGAAAGAATGTTGCCTTAGTAGAGGCCCAGCCGGCCTAGGCAGGAAGTTTCCTCCATCGCTGGTGCAATGGAAGTCTCCTGTTTGCTTCAGCTCCATGGCTTCTATAATTGCAACTATGTTGCTGTGATCAGAGAGAGGCCCAGCCGGCCTAGGCAGACAATTTATTCCTGATGCAACGGAAGCCTGCTGTTTACTCTAGCTCCGTGACTGCTGGCCTCCATCATGGCTGGGTTAATTTGCATACAGCCGCTCTGATTGGCTGGTGGACATGGCTTAGGAGTTCCGAAGAAATGGTCAATTTCAATATTACTCTTTTATTAGATTAGATATATACATATTGCCTTTCCTTTTACTCTTCCCTTTTCAAAAGAAGTATGGATCCTTCTACTTAAAGAATGAAGAGGCTTTAAAGTGATGTTGAAGGCAAGGAACAAGGAGATTGGTGTTTTGTGAAAAGCTGCAAAGGGATCCCTGAGATTTCCACATTGACCCCACTCAACTCACTAAGAGGAGACAACAGATAAGAAATCAGCATTTACTAAGAAAATAAAAGAACCTATATTTTCTGGGTGTGTCCCAATAGTCATATACATAGGACAGGAAGCCACTGTATGTAACGTATATCACTGCCACTCACCTATCTGCCCTTTCCTCCTCTCTGCCTTTCCAAATATTGGCCAGGCACTGATATATATCTCAGGAACATAACATAGCGATAGGGGACCCATAAGGGGCACCAGTGAGGAGAGGAACACCCCGCAAATATGAAGTGTTAAGTACTCTAACAGTCTTACAAGAAAACAAGAACACAGAGGATGCAAAGAAGCTATGGGGGGAAGGGCTTCACATGAGGGAGCTATTATAGCTGGGTCTTAAAGAATGAGCTGTTTACTTAGGAGAGAAAAGAGAGATGAAGATATAGCTGCAGGAGGCTGGAGAAAAGGGAACAAGGTCACTGGAGTGAGGAAAAGCAGTAGCAAGTTTTAAGGGTAAAAAAGAGAGACTGGGCCACTTGTGAATGTCCTAACATATACTCTATCTCAGCATTTTTCAACCTTTTTCATCCCATGGCACACATAAACTAATTACTAAAATTCTGCAGCACACCAAGAAAACATTTTTTTCCAATCTGACAAAATAACAGGTATAATTTTGAGTCATTCAGACTGGATGGTTATTGTTGTGTTGGCTATTGTCATTTTTTAATTTGATAATCTGAGGGAAGAGAGGTCAGTGCCCCTAACTAAACAGTCAGGTATTGCCTGTTTTAAAAATTCTTGTGGCATACTGGTGTGCCCCAGCATACTGGTTGAAAATCGCTGCTATATCATATCCCCGTGAATACATATCCAAGAAAAGTTTTCAAACAGGGAAGATAAGTTATACAATTAGTTTTTCTAATTAATTTTTTTTATTATTATGAAAAAATAATGTTTGGCATGAAGACAAGTTAAAGGGTCCCTAGTCTAGATAAGAGAAATAATGTGAATTTGAAACATAGTATTAGAAATGAAGGACAATCTAAGGGACTATTATGAACAGAGTGGATGGTTATGGAATATGAAATGCAGTGAATATAACTGCATAAATTGCTCCCTCTCATAACAGGGAGAAGAAGTATAGCTCTGAGTTCTCTATGACACCTTGCATTTCTGACCTTTCTTATTTAACCACAACCTCCTTAGGATTTCAAGGTCAGTGGTGAACTGACTGGTTCTTATTAAAACTGCAAGAGGATGGAGAAGGAAGCTTGGGAGAGTCAAGAAGGAAAGCGATCTTGGAGAATTAAGAAAGACCTAGAGGGATGCAGCATAACCATTTTGCTGGCTTGAAGATCATGCTGGAGAATGACCTGAGGGAGCCAGCATTCCACGAGTAACCTTTGACATGTCTGACAGAAGAGTGATTTAATACTTTGGGAACCCTCCTTCCTTTGGGTTTGAGAATTCTAATTCTTTTTATCTCTTGGAGTCCCTTTAACCATATTCGTTATTCTCACTTAGGCACTCTCAGAATCACTGCCCTTTCTTTCATCTGGTGGGATATAAAATGACATGGTTGCCTCAGTAATTTTCCCTGAAGTCCACACCCTGCCCTCCTTTCAAATGTTATCATGCAGAAATATCTGTGCATATAATTTGAAAACGTTGTCCAGGTGATTCTAAACTCTATCCCACCGCACAGTTGCACCCCCACTGAAAATGTCTGCTTTAATATGTGCCTGACCTACCCCGAATGAGAAGAAAGATTGCACACCAATTTGACACTTCAATAAACTCATATAGAGTCGGCTTCCTCTCATTACAGCATCATATTACAGGACCATGTTTAAGTCATGGCTCACTGCGATTCTTGGCTCTATTTGCAGTCCCCTTCCACCCTATTTTTCTGCAAGTCAACTCTTCATTATCAGCACTAATGGAGGACAGGGAGGGCATACGTAACCAAAATCAACAGATAACTCTGAACCATATTAGAGGCAAAGGATTCGAAATTCTCCCCCATTGAGTCTTCTGCAGAGCTCCTGTGATAAAGCAAAACTTAATGACGCTCTAGTTTTTCTCTTTGCTCCTGCACACCTGCTGATGGAAGTCCTAACAAGCTGCAAAATGACTGAATCTAAGCAGGAGGGGAAAGGGTGAAAAGCAAAAGGCCTAGAAAATCCACAAAGTGGGTAATAAGTGACTGAATGATGGGCTCCTGGAAAATCAGACTCTGGTTGATGAGGCTTATTTTTCCCAAAAAATGCAACGAGAACAAGTCATCAAGCAAGCTTGCTCCAAGATATAAATTCTGAGTTGCCATGAATTACTCCCACAACTCAGGAGAGAGGCAAAGAATGAGAAAAACCTCAATTTTTTTAAATGTGCAACCATAACTTTAAAACTCATCCAATTCAGGAAGCAGCTTGTCTCTAAATGTGATGTGGGGGGGGGGAATACATTGAGTCTATTGAGTCTATAAGGGCTTCTGACACACTCACAGATGGTGCAATTAACATCTAGCTGAGCCCATGTCCCTACCCTTTCCCCCTTGTTACTCTACTGGATTTGGGTAACATCTGATTGCATCTTTCCTTTTATTCTAGCCCGTTTTCTCTTCTGTGGGTACTGCAGTCAATAGGTGGACTTTGTTTCATTTGACAGTGACATTCTGAGAACAGGAACTAGGGTGGGGAAACCCAACCCCCACGCTCCTCATCCTCAAGATTTTTTCCCCCAAGATTATATTGAGGGTGGATGAAATACTGTCTTTTAAAGAGACTTGAAGCAAATATGGTCAATGTTAACATTCATTAAATCTGTGCAGAAAGTGTTTTCAGTACTTTCCTGGACATTAAAATAATTTTCTATGTTTCACTCTATAGAACAACAACAACAAAAATAAATAAAAAACAAACAAAACAAAAACACAGCTAACCTGCACCAACTCTATTGTTCCATAGTTAATTAAAGAAGCGAATGTTGATCCTAGAAAAATGCATTTGGCTATGTTATACAGTATTTACTTCTAATGGAATCTAAGAAGCTTCCGTACCCAACTCAACACATGCCTTTGAATGTGCACCAAAGTTAACAGGTAAGAGTCATTTTCCCATCTCACATGTAGGATGATAAATACACTCTAGCCACTCTCTTTCCTTAGGTATATAACAGTCCTAAATAAGAGTCTGGGACAATATTCAGAGTAACTGTAGCTACACAGAATAGCACCATTTCTTCCAGCTTCAGTGTTTAGCTGGAGGTCACCTCCCCATGCTCCATGGTTTATGAGGCAATGAATGCACAACGCATGCTGCTAAGGGTGCACATGCATGCTGTTCTGTACTGGTGGGACCGATATGGGAGGAAGTAATTTTATATCCAGGAATGTCTCAAATTCCCAAAGAATTCCTACCTTGTGGAAACAATGTAACCTCCCAAAAGGAGAGTCCCTATAGAAAAGCAAGGCGTCAGGAAAAGAATTGCTTTGTGGAGACATACAAATAGTGGCTGATAGCATGTTCCCACTTCTGCATACAATAAATAACATGTGTGTCCATGTAAAAAATATATTTATAACATATCTTTAAGCCTGCAAGAAAATACCTCCAAATATTACCTGAGTGATAAAAATCTTTATATTCTTCCTATGCTCTATAAACTTGCAAATGTTTCTATAATGTACATGTATTACTTTTATATACAAAAAAAGTTATATTCAAAAACCCAAAAAATATCTACTTTGGTCGTCTGCACAGAATATTACATTTCAAATAAAAATTATTATTGTAATATGTAGACATTAGGGAAAATATCTATATATCAAAATGTCTGAAAAATATAATAAAAAATTTGGTACATGTTGTGATGGCAGTTGTATCAAAATAGGTAGGCACTGGTCAAAGGTTACCATAAAATTAAATTATGTGTACTATGGTGGTGGAGATATAAACTAATTTTCTTTTGTTTTCAATGTATCTAGCTAGCTAGCTAGCTAGCTTTTTTTTTTTAATGGAATTGGTACCATGGCTCATTTAGTCAGCTATTAGAGACTAGAACCAAGTGCCTCAAGAAATGAAGGTAAGTGGCTCTGAGAGGTAAACTGGCAAAATTCAATGTATCATGGCTGACATGCGCTTACATAGAACAATGAGGAGAGAGTAGACTTAAGAAGACCTAAGCTCACATCCTACCTGTAGGACAGCACTTACTGTGCAAACCTGGGGCTAGCTAGCCCTCTCTCCCAAACACCCACCAAGTGCGGTGTTGTGCTAAGGACTGTGGATGGAGTAACACATATATACTGTCTGGGACTAATAGGTAATTAATAAAAGGTTGCTACTAGGGTCTCCTAAACTTAAGTGGAGTAAGCATAACCTGGAGCTTTTATCAAGGTAATTTTTATGGTATAAGAAATCTTTAAAGGAATCAAATGAGTTAACATATACAGCTTGTTTAACAAAGAAAACATTCTGTCTGAAGCCTGTAAAAGAACAACAAATGTATATGAAAAACCAATGACTTTTCTATCACTGTAGAGGTGAGAAATTCACTAGGAAGAACATGAAGAAAAGAAAACAAACAATTTTTTATCCAAATACATTTGGCGGGTAACACTATAGTTGATATGAATAATCGTAACTTTAGTGACATCAGCACCTCCAATCACATAATTCACTCCTTTTTTCTATGTTTCCAAATGTACCAGGGCATCTTTTTGTAACTGAATGGTGACAGCTCCAGCATTTCAATAGAAGAGCAAGAGCAGCAATATGCTGTCTGCCTGTGGGGCGAGTGGTAGGGGGAGGGATATAGCACACTCAGACTTTTCTTTGTTAATCTTCACCCAAGATTATTTTAGAGAGAAAAAGGAGGGAGGGAGGGAGGGAGGAAGGGAGGGAGGGAGAGAGAGAGAGAGAGAGAGAGAGAGAGAGAGAGAGAGAGAGAGAGAAACATTGGGTTGCCTCTCATACATGACCTGACCAGGACAGAACCCACAGCTTAGGTATGTGCACTGATTGGGAATGGAACCCACAACCTTTGGTGTTTGGAATGATGCCCAACTAACTGAGCCACTTGCTAGATGGTTCTTTTCTTAAAGTATCATCTGTATAATAAGTACACTGGTTTTACTTAGATTGTATATCTATTTGCCAGGATTTAGAAGGGGAACTGATTGGAATTTCAAGAAAGCCAAACACCATTCCCCTCCTCGTGGCCTATGTAATTTGGCCAACCGTGGAATATTTTTAGAAGGAAAAGAATATAATGAACAATCAACTTCACTACCACATTTTTTAATGGATATTTTTCAGGGAATATTTGGAGTTTGTTAAAACTGGCTACAAATTCTTTATCACTTCTGCCATCAAGAGGTAATTTATTCTTATACTCCACTCCCTCTCTAAATCTAAGCTGGGCCTGTGTCTGCTTTGACCAGGAGAATACAGCAGGTGAAACCAGCCACCATGCTTTGAGAAAGCTCAAGTAGACAAGAGGCAAGGCCTACATGAAACATGAAGAATAATTCAGTCCTGGTGCCTTGCAGCTGACAGTCAGCACCATTTAGCCAGTCTTATGAGTGAGCCTCCTTAATGTGCGGTCCTGCAGCTCTAGTCAAACACTAACTGATGCCACTTGGAGCGCAAATAAGCTGCTCCTACCAAGTCCTTCCCAAACTGTAACACTACTAGCTACATGATTGTTGTTACTTTAAACCAGAAAGTTTGGAGGTGATTTGTTATGGAACCATTGATAACAGAAACTATATTAGTAATTGGCAACTAGTTTATACTTCACTCTCTTAGGAGGTTGATTAGGATGGCTTGTTGCCCTAATTCTGACCAACTCTGAGGGAAATAAAATTGAGATTTGGGGTCTAAAAATTCACAGGTCACCATAATTCCATCAAAGTAATAACTTCTGTTCACATTCTGCTCAAATACTCCACTGGCCTTCCTGTATAATATTTTTATTTATGTAACTAATATCAAGCAATATTATGTGGTAGGCTCTGGGGATTCAGTGGCAAATAAAATAGATACAGTTTCCCTCCTCAGTCTTGAAAGCATCTAAGTTCATCTCTCCAACTGCAGCAGCAGTGTCTGATCTTACTGAATTTACTACAGCTGCGCTGTCCAGGCCAGATCCCAATGGAGGTTCTGCTTTGGGGGTGAAGGCTAGTCTACTACAAGAAGCCCAGACTGCACAGCTGAAATGCATACTGAACTGCTGTCACCAATTCCTGTGGCTTTTTCTCAAACCCAGCATTCAAACATCAGGCAAGAACTCTACCTATCTTCCTGATCTCAACCTCAGTTCAGTGGTCTGTGGATGAAAGACAAAGCAGAGGTTTACAGGAGCTGTGACAAGGATCCTTGAAGCCTCCTGAAAATTGATATGCAGTTCCTCTACCAAATAAATGTAGAGTCTTTGCTATACAAACCAATACTGGTCAATTCAAACTTCAAGATTTTTTTTTCCAATTTGAATAATCTCTGCAATAACAGAATCACAGCAATTTGCCAATGAATAATCACATTAATTAAGATTTTTTAATGAGTGTTTTATAATTCATGGATCTCTTTCATGTGTATCATAGTTCTTCCATTATCCTCAGGAACTATTTCCCAAAGGACCTTAGCCCCATTACTCCTCAGCTACAACCATCACACCCAGGGTAATTGTTAAAATGTCTATAATTTTACTACTTCAAAAATATGTTCCTCAAGATCTTTCCCTTTAAGAGAGAATATCAAGGTATTTTCTTTTTATTTGATAACTTTATGTATTGGTAACAATAAGAAATATTTAGAGCCATCCATTTAGTATGGCTCAGTGGTTAAACATTGACCTATAAACTAGGAAGTCATGGTTAGATTCCTGGTCAGAGCATATGCCCAGGTTGCTGGCTCAATGCCAGTAGAGGGTGTATAGGAGGCAGCTAATCAATGATTCTTATCACTGTTATTTCTATCTCTCTCTCCCTTTCCCTTCCTCTCTGAAATCAATATATGTATATAAATATCCTCAAGGCCGTGTGCATGGAATTCATGCACTGCAGGGAGGGGAAGGTATCCCTCAGCCTGGGCTGTACCCTCTCCAATCTGGGACACCTCAGGGGATGTCCGACTACAGTTTAGCCCAATCCCTGTGATCAGGCCTAAACTGGCAATTGGCCATCCCTCTCACAATCCAAGACTGCTGGCTCCCAACCACTCACCTGCCTGCCTGCCTGATTGCCCCTAACCACTCCCCTGCCAACCTGAACGATGCCTAACTGCTCTCCTGCTGGCCCGATTGCCCCTAACTGCCCTCCCCTACTGGCACCATCGCCCCCAACTGCCCTTCCCTGCCAGCCTGGTCACCCCTAACTGCCCTCCCCTGCTGGCCTGATTGCCCATAACTGTCCTCCCCTGCTGGCCACCTTGTGGTGGCCATCTTGTGACCACATGGGGGTGGCCATCCTGTGTGAGGGCTTGACTATCAATTTGCATATTATCTCTTTATTATATAAAATATAAATGCTTAGAGCCAAGAAGACCTTCATTATATGACAAAACAGACAGAGCATACACATAGTGTCTGTTTGCTCAGATTTTTAGGGATTTCCTGGTCTGCTCTATGCTCTTGACTTCAGTACATCAGAAATGTGTCTGCATCAGTGATAGATGAAAATATCTGGAATGAAAATCATCATAAGTAGCAATAAAATAAACCAAGAAGCACAGCTGTTAAATGATCATTGTTATTTGAACACAGGAATAGATCCCATTAATCTGCCCTCCATAGGGGTCCACACATCATTAGCACAAGTCTATCTGTCCCTGGGAGGCAGCTCCATTATAAACCAGGGATTCAGCTCACTTCTAAGGCCACATGAGGAGGAGCCCCAACAAATTTAAAGGATGGCTTCCCATGTTCTCATTAACACAGGAGACCACTGGCCAGCATTAAGAATTTGAAGTACAGTTTTTTGATTTCCATCTCTTTCCTTTCTACTCTCTTATGTTCTGGCCTCCCAGGTTCCCCTTCTCACCTGGTTTTATGCCCTATTATTTAAGGCTGCTCCAAGTTTCTGGATTCAGAGCTTTATCAGACACCTTTTAAAAGTGTTCCAAATTCACTGTTCGCTCCTTCTTTCCTGTCATATCAAAATTCCCATTCCTTAGAGCTAAGGTCTAAGCCAGACTAGGAAGAAAGCAACCTACATGCTACTAATTCACACAATGGTGAAGAAATGTTGCTCATGAATGTGCAAGAAGGGCACTGTACAAATTTAGAGGATCATTATAGTATGAATATTGTCTATTAGTGTTTTCATTACAATTTTCCAGCACATAGTAGTATAGTCTTTTGAGAAATTGATATCTTTTTCTAATTTTCCCAAAGGTGACTTGTGGGCTAAAATATTCTGTGCATTATTGGTAAATCTTTGCCCTCCAAGGGTATTTGTTTATTATTTTGAATCAACTTCTATTTTAGCAGAACTTTTAGGAAGCGATTGTGCGGTATGTGAGCTTTTCTTTAAGAAATCCTATACACTGAAGACCAACTGGAGGAGAAGGGAAGAAAGGCTAATAGGTCTCAAAACTCTCCCTTCTTTCCTGTGCATCCACTCTTTATACTTGTTACTCATAAAAAATTGTTGTTGTCTCACAGCTTCATATATTTTTATTATTCACATACTACATGTTCACTGTGGCAAATCAGAAAATACCGTTTAGAAAACAATTCCACTTTTCAGAGGTAAACACATTATTATTTTAGCAACTTTCTCAGATTTTTATGCAAGCATAAATATGTAAATGCAATGAAAAATAACCCATCACACACAACTGCTCTAACCTATTTTCACTTAATATTTTCATCTCTTTCTCTACACACATATGCAAGAAGTATGCAATATATTTCTGTAACTCATACTATTTCATTAAATGGTTAACCAAAATTTAATCAATCTCTTCATAATGGAAATTTAGGATATCTGCAATTTACAAAAATTGGATAATCACCCTCCCTTGCATATCTTTTCACAGTTAACCTTTTATTTAAGTAAGGCTGACTTTAATCAATTTACTCCAGCTGTCTCTTCCAACCTAAGGAACACATATACACGCATATAAATGGACACAAATACACCCTTAAATCTGTATGTCCCTTACACTGTCACTTCCATTCACAGTCACATTCAGATTCATATAGAAATCCACTGAGTATACAAGTTCATGTATCCACTTGTCTCTGTCATCTGAATAGATGGGGAAGGCAGGATGAGTGAAGATGGGAATGGATTAAGAAAGGCATTCTGAAGGCTTGGGAGAAATGAAAGTCAGGTTGGGATTCATCAGAGACATAAGAAAGTAATAATGGGTTTATGAGAGTGGCATCTCCAGTTATGGGGAAAGAAAAAGGTATTGCAGTCAACAGCTAGGAAAGATAGGAGGCTGAGACTGGGCGGCTGGCAGTGATATTTAAGCTCCAAGGGTATGATGCAGTCAGGAGGATTTGAGCCAGATAGAAAGCCACATCATAGCCTTGCAGAGCCAAGGCTGGGGCCAGGAGTAAATGGTCTCTGAGAGGTATTAAACGAGAACAGAATATTAGATGGGAAAAGAGAAAGAATGGGGGAGAAGAGTCCAGGCTGCGGAAGAGAGACAGGACCTGATCCCAGTGAGCCACGTTGTTCAGATGGCCAATCCCTACACACGCTGCTGCTCCCCAGCATCTCTCCATGACTCAAACAGAATCCTGACACAACCAGCAGGTATTTCTTACCCTGCACTCACCTATTTTCAGACATGTGTTCTAATAATGCCGGCAGCATCCCAGTTCTTCTTGGTTATCACATCATCCCCCAGTGCCATCCCAACCTCTGAGAAGCATTCACACACCCACCTAATCTAGCTCCTCCAAGTGAACTCCTTCCCTGCCACTGCATGTATCCCCATGAGATTTCTTCTTTTTATTCATCTCTATATCAGTGTCTCTGTTAAATGGTGATAAGACAGTGTATGCCTCAAAGCACTGTTGTGAGGACTAACTGAATGACTATATGTACAAGGACTTAGAACTTTGAGGTATAGTAAAAGCTGAAAAATATTAATCATTATTACAATGATTTACTCATTTATAAATAAATTATTTATAAATGATGCTTCAGGTCTCATCTCTTAGTTAGCCCCAAATTTTGAGAAGCCAGTTTCCTTTGCCTGACAAATAGTACCAAGTAACTAATTTCAATGGGTATCTCCACAACTGAAACCTTCTCAGATTGCCCCTTCTCCGATGCCCAGGTACCCTACAGGGTCATCACATGAACATATCTTGATTTGACCATCCTATCTATTATTTTACCTTTCCCATGATGGTAATATGCTACCTGTATCCACCTTTGTATAATCACAATACCTAGCCTAGTGCTTTACACATGGGAGGTACCTAATGAATGTTGAATTGTATTCTGCTCTCCTACCTTAGCTTATCTCCATTACCTATCTTTTCCTTAAACTCTCCATAAGTCACAGAGCCATTTCATGAGGAAATAAATGCCATATATTCTATTTGTAGTAATCATTATGTCTGTTATTTTAGCTTCTTTGGACAAAGTACTCTAAAATACATTTTTTTTAAACACTCCCAAATTTATCAAAGAAGAAATGAACAATACAATGCATAGTGCCTTGCCTTCTCTGGGTTTATAATTTGAAAGTAATTTCATGACAGAAAGTCACAGCAAGATAAATGTCCATAAATATTTTAAAGAAATGTAGGTAAATTATAGTGATATTAAGTTTGTTGTGGCCAATTGCCCTAAGTGAACCTGATCCTACCACCAGTCGTTTTTATTTTCACTGAAAATGGCCGATGACCTTCTTCCCATTGAAAGTCATCAATGAGATCTCCCAAAGTTATTATGCACTCAGTTTAAATTTCTGTTCACTATAGCAATTATTTTAAAATAATACAGAGACACTCAAGAGTTCAGAGAACTTTAATAAAGATAGCTAAGTATATGAAAATAAACCCTTTGAGGAACAGTGTGAAAAACTAGAGTTATTTAGTCTAAACAGGGTAGGGGAGTAGAAAGGTGATGAAATTTTGTCTTCAAATTCATGAAGTGTTGTCATTAGCAGGGTAGTAATTATTAGCAATACGTGCCCCAGTGGATGAAACAGGAGCAAATATATCAAATTATATCAGGAAGAATTTCAATTAGACACAAGGAAGAACCTTCTAGCTTTTTCATTATTAAAATGAACTACTTTAGGAAAGCTGTCCATCTCCATCACCAGAGTGCTGCAAGGAGACAAGAAACAACTCTGTCTTGGTGGGCTTTGGATAATAGCAAGCCATAGGCACAATGACCTCTAGAGGTCCCTTTCAACTATTTGATTTGATGACTTTCACAGTGTTTATCACAGTGTTTATCTCATTTATCACATAAGTATATTGAAACTGGCAAAAGGCTGAGGATCAATAAGGCTGAGGAAAAGGGGGAATTAGCAGTAGAATTAAGCACTGAATAGACATCAGAAGTGCCATCCTCCAATACGATCAGATTCTAGCGCTAAGATCAAAAGAAAAATGCATAAACTCATACTTTCCCAGTGGGAGACTAATGGTTAGAAATGAAATAAAGTTTCTTCTAGTAACCTAAGCAGAACTCAATTAGTAGAGAAAATAAAAAAGGTCAAAGTAGACTCATATTTAACCATATTTCCAATATACCAATATGCCTCCCACAGATCTAAAGCCCAACATTATGCAATACTGCTACACAATAGCTGTACTCCCCCCAAAGAAGTCTCAAATGTTTCTTCCTCTCGCCTATCTCAGCATTTCCACCCCCAACGCCCATGTCAGACTATCAAACTCCTAACTACCTTTAATATCCCAACTCAGATGCAACTTCCCTATAATTTACCAAACCTCCCAAACCAGAATACATCTCCGCGTATCACTGCATTTGTATCTGTGTCACTTTATCTATCAGAGTTCTGTGATCCCTGCTTGCCTCAACTCCAGATAGCTACAGAGACAAAATACTGGCAGTCAACTCCAGTAAGAAGAAATTTTGGCCAGCCTCTTCCTAGACTCTGACAGCTCCCATGGCTATCTTCTCTCCTGAGGTAGGCTCCTTTCCCCTCCTCTCAGGAACACATTCATTATTCCTTGTGAAACCTCTTCACTGAAGCCGGCTAGAGTGGAAATGAGTCTCTCCAATCTTTCATTTCTTGCTGTTCATGAAGGCCAGAATATAGTTCCTTTCTGTTCAAAGGTCTTTTTCTTAATCACTAGGGGCTTACACATAAGTGGGAATAAATTTTTAAAAAACAAGATTATAATAGAAATGAAAATGTTCTTATGGTTTTGCTTTGGCTCCTTAGCCTTAATTCCCTTCTGAGATGGTAAATGGACATCTCATTTTGCTTTCATTCCAGAAGAATCTACCAAATATCAATCCTGTCACCTCTCACCCTATTAATGAAGGTTTTATAGTCCCCTTTTCATCCTAGAGAGTCATTCAAAGGAGAGTATCAGATTTACTCCAGCATCAGATGGCATCTCAGATCTCCAACAGCTATGATGCCAAAGAGCAATAAACAGGGAGGATAATACTCAAAGAGATGCCCATTTGTTATATATTTATATAATTTATAAGACATTAATATCATCTTCCCATAGTCTGTAGGATGTTGTGGGAGTCTAAAGAAAAGTTGGAGTGTTGTATAAATGAGCAATTAATTTGAGGCAGTCAAGGCATGATTTCTGAACACTTATCAGACCTCTTGTGTCGGTGCACAGCAGTCATAAAGTCTGTAATTGCCATTTAGCATCAACTTAATGCTGGTCATGGGCTAGATGGAGAATATGAGGATGTATAAAATATTGATGCTTGGTGGATAGTAGAATGAAAAAATTGGACTAATTTAGGTTTTTGGAAATGTTATTGAGGAGATTTCAATTCCTGAACAAAATAAATGAAAGAGACAAAAACTCTTGGGACTGGGAAATGATACATTGAGAATTAGGAAGAGGTTAAACAGGGTTATTGGGCACTAATGCATAAGAGGAACAGGTTTCTTGGTCTCCCGTAGAGCTCAGGTACGGACTTTCTCTAGTGTGAATCCAAGCTGACTTTCTAAGCAAAGTTTTAGTAGCCTGATGGATGTGGTGTTTTGGTCAGCAGGCGCCAAGAAAGTCATAGGCTCTATGCAGTAAGGGTTAGGTAGAGCAGGCTGTGACTCAGCAGACAGAGCAGTGTCAAACTTAGCCCAGCTATCCTGGACAAAGAGGTCAACAGAGCAAAAATGATATGGCTGCCAATTTACCATTAGAATTGGCTTGGGAATTGAGCTGGCAGTTATAATATTCTCTTTTGTTTTTGTTTTGTTTTTAATCCTCATCTGAAGATATTTTTCTATTACTTTTAGAAAGAGTGGAAGGGAAGGGGAGAGACAGAGAGAGAAAAACATCAATGTGAGAGAGACACATGAACTGGTTGCCCCCTGAACACATCCCAGCTGTGGCTGGGAATCAAGCCTGCAACAAAGATACATGTCCTTGACCAGAATTGAACCTGGGGCCCTTCAGTCCACAAGCCAATATCCTATTCACTCAGTCAACCCAGCTAGAGTTAAAACAAGCAATCTTAAACACTCTTGACACAAAAGTTAAAGTAGGAAGTAAATGGAAATTTTGGAAATGAAACATATAATGACCAAAACAAAAAAATAGTCAGTGACTTTAAGGTAATAAGAGAGACTGGCAGTACCTACTCCTTGGAGCTCTAAGTATCACACCAGATTCATGGGGCACCATAAATACACACGTTCCTCGAATCTTCTAAATTCTGATAACTAAAACCCTAGTTTTAGGAATTACAGCTATTCCTGCTGGTATTACTGGTATTTCTCAGTAGTTCCTTTTTGCTCTTCCAGCCTTCTAATTTCCTATATTGCAGTCACTCTTTACTGAAACATTCACACATTTATGGTGAAATGAAATAACCACTTTGAAAAATGGCTTGGCCATAACTTAAAAAGTTAAACATATACCTATTCTATTTTTGGGTATTTACCCAAGAGAAATGAAAGTATATACCTACAAAAGAACATGAACAAAAATATTCAAGGCATTTTTATCCATAATAGCCCCAAACTAGAAACAAATCAAATTTTCATCAATAGTAAACAACAAATTCTAGTATATTCACACAATGGAATATTAGTTAGATTTTAAAAAAGGAACACACTGATAAATGCAACCACATGGATGAATCTCAAAACATTATATTGAGCAAGGGAAGTCTGACACAAAATAATACATAATGTATATCTGTACTTAATGAAGTTCTAAAACTGGTATAATTAATCTTTGGGAAATAAATCAGATAGTGGTTACCTTTCGGGGGAGGTAGGGGTAATGAAAGATTGACTGGGAAGAGGCATGAGACAACATTTGATGACTTGAAAGCATGAAAGCTAACCCATGAAAGCATTTGTCAAAACTCACTGAATACATACCTAAAATACATGTTGAAATGCTTAGTGTGTTTTGTTTACATTATAATTTTATCTTTCAAGGATATTTTAGAGTCTAAACATCAGGCCAGGCCAATCTTTTCTATCAGCTTTTGAACTATCTATAATAATCTATAATAATAAAAGCATAATATGCTAATTAGACCAGACATCCTTCTGGACATCCTTCCAGATGACCTTCTGGATGAAGCTGGGGCTGCAAGGGAAGCCCAAGTCCCAGTTGCAGAGGGAAACCAGTGCTGGCAGCCGGGGGAAGGAAGGCCTACTCTTGCATGAATTTCCTGCATTGGGCTTCTAGTCTTTCTATAAAGTATAACTCATTGGTATGTTTTCTTGTTTTGTTTGTTTATTGATTTCAGAGAGGGAGAGAGAGATAGAAACATCAACGATGAGACAATCATTGATAGGTTGCCTCCTGCAAGCCCCCTACTAGGGATCGAGCCCGCAACCCGGGCATGTGCCCTGACCAGGAATCCAATTGTGATCTCCTGGTTTGTAGGTTGATGCTCAACCACTGAGCAACACTGGCCGGGCAAGTCATGTGTTTTTTGTTTGTTTGTTTGTTTGTTTGTTTTATTTTATTGCTTAAAGTATTACAACGAGTGATAGATAGGTCTCCATTTTTTTTCCCCTTGACCTTCCCCACTCCTCCCCTACCCCCTAGTTTCTTGTGTCCATTGATTATGCTCATATGCATGCATACAAGTCTTTCAGTTGATCTCTTAAAGCCCAATCTAATACGGTCAATATTTCCTAAGGGTCCAGTCACCTTCACATCTTCAATGAGTTCTTGGACATAGCTTCTCTTGGTGCTAATTAAAAATCAGAATATGTTACAGTGTAAATATTTCTTCATTTCAATGTATTCATTTCAATAATATTAACTAAGCATATCTGTGTGCAAGGCAAGGTGCTAAGCAATAAAAGAAATCTAAGACAGATAGCATTTAGTCCTCCCTTTAAGATGCCTACCATGTAAAGTAATTAAATATCAAACAACTGAAACAGATAGACTCTAAGTAATTTTTAAAAGTATAAGAGGTAATAGGAAGTCAACAAGATATGAAACTTTTATAACATTTGAGTAATGTTAGGTACTTCGTTTAACATCCTTGGTTGAAAGCCATTCAAAGTTAACATGACTTGTTACTATCATTTCTCATTCATTTGATATGTTACTTTTATGCTTTTAGCAAACATATAATTAGCAGACATTGATGATTTTATTGCACCAAAACCTCCATTCCCATTAGTCCTAATAATTTTAGCAAGTGATCTTCAAAGAACATTGGTCTTAGTGGCTTAAACCTCACACATCCAAGAGATCCCCAATTACACAAGACAGCCAGTGTGATTTTCTCCTAAAGAAGTACCAACTTCTTTCCAAATAAATAACAAAATCTAAATGTCCTGAAAATTATCTAGGCAGAAACCAGTATTCATATCTTTCCAAAGAAAGAGCAGCCATCAATTACTTCTTTCCTAGGAATGAGCCATCAGTGTTTCTAACATATTCTTAACAGAAGAAGAAAGCACATGCATTTATATTTCATTCCACAAGTGAACAAGTCAGAACCTGATTATAGTTTTGCTTTGTTTGTTTGTTTGTTTGTTTGAAATCAGTGTCATCAATGCTTAAGAAATAAAGGCAGGGAGAGGATAGGACAAAGTTGGCACTATATAGCTTACATATTTGGATAGGTAGCTTTATAAGATCTCTCATCCTTCTGAATAAAAGTTTGCCATCATTACCTATAACACAGGGCTGTCAGGATGCCTGGCTTAGAAAAATACAGTGTTTAAGATACTCTGTCACTAGTGTTTTGTAAGGATATTTTTCCTTCCTCCAGATAACCCGTACTTACAGCTCCTTTGTGACCTAAAGGGCATGTAATTTTTAGTTTCTGTCTAGCACTGACAAGGTGGGTATTGTTTCTAGCCTTATATTCCAAAAACAAAATGCCTGAAACACCGACTCAGAAATTAAATCAATTTCTAAAAATGGACCCTACATCACTCGACCAAAAGTCTGCCTCTCAAAATGTGGGTGGGAATAAGATTCTCTTCTTCCCATTGTCCCTTCCCACCCATCATTGTTGATGGATAAGAGATGTCAGCTTGTCAAGTTTTATTGGGTGCTACCTGATGTAAGTCCACACTGGGACAGTAAAAATCTGTTTGTAGTCAGCTCTTTTAATAAGCCCCAGCAAACAGGAGAAAAGCAGATCTATTCAGTAAGATGTTTCTTCTGGTACAGTGTGTGTGTGGGGGGGGGGGGGGGCAGTCTTGATATGGAGGAGAGTTTTAAACAAAAAGCAGTTCTTTCTTTAGAACAACTGTGGAGAAATAGCTTCCCTAGGGATTTTGTGATTCTAAGAAATATGTTTCCATGCTTATGACTTAAACCTAACCTAGACTCCAAGCTCTTTTAAAAGGAAGTCAGACTTTCTCTGTAAAATGCCTTCATCCACAGAGTCCTGCTGGGTTCTAAGCATTCTGTGGGTTCTGAACTTTAATGAATAAGATTGATGCTGCCTCTTAATCACAAGCTCCAGGAAAAACTCTAGGAGAGTGCCCAGTCTTCCACCTATACCAAAAACAATAGAGTGAAAAGATCAAATGTTCTGAGTATATATTTTATGAAACAAAGTAATTCTTTAGAGAACCAAAGTAAAGAGTTTTGCCAAGGGAATTCAGAATTCTAAGAAATATGTTTCTATGCATTATAACCATGTTATTAAGATAAATTGAAAAAGGAAAACCAAGATGGCGGCATAGGTAAACACCCAAAATTGCTTCCTCACACAACCATTTCAAAACCACAATGAAAAGAAAAAACGGACACCACCCAGAACCACAGGGAAGGCTGGATGGGTGAAAATTCTACAACTAGAAAGAGAAAAACACACTGAGACTCGGAGGAGGTGTGGAAGTAAAGTTCAAAGGTACTGAGGCACTCTCAGAAAGGGCTTGCAGAAAGGGGTGGCAACTGAGGACGCGGTTCTCTTTTTCAATCTGGAGGAAGTCACAAGCTTCCAATGGCTCTGAACTCCAGTTACAGGCAAGGTTGTGGGGATCCAGACTCACATGGGGAGAAGCTGGACTGTCTGGCACTGGGAGGGACTCCAGAGAGGCTTTCTCTAGGCGTTGCTTAAAGCGATTACCATGGGACACTGAGACCCCCTGCCTCTTAGGGCTGGGCTGAGAATCAGCCATAGCTGTTTGCTCCACCCTGTTGATTCCCTGAGACCCCGCCCCACCCAAGCTGCATGCAGAGGCTTTTGCATAAAAGGCTGGATAGCTTCAGGCAGAGGCTAAAATAGCACCTCCTTAGAGATCCAAGAGCCAGCGTACCCAGTGGTCAGAGTGGGACCATCCAGAATACAACTCCTCAGATACATAAGGGACACACGCAGGGGGCAGACTCAGAGAGCACCAAAGCCCCACTGAAGCAAGTCTTGCCGCATAAGTGTGTCTCCAGCACAGAAGTTCTCCCACCGTAGACACAGCTGATTCTCATAGCCAATTGGCCTGGAGGTCAATTCCTCCCAGTGATACCAACAACAATCAAGGATTCGCTACAACAAGACTGTGCAGAAAACCTACAAAAGGGTGCACCAAGAGTGTCCACCTCAGGTAATTGGGGAGGCTGAGCCACTCAGCACTATAGGACACCTAGCACAGAAAGCCACTCTATCAATGCAGGGAAGCAGCCAAAATGTGGAGACAAAGAAACAGGTCACAAATGACAGAAATGGAGGAAAGCAAACAACTGGATATAGAGTCCAAAACCACGGTTACAAGGTTTTTCAAGAACTTTCTAGAGACCGCCAATAAATTTAGTGAGACCCTCGAGGATATGAAAAAGGACCAGATAGAAATTAAGCATACACTGACTGAAATAAAGAATAATATACAGAGATCCAACAGCAGACTAGAGGATTGCAAGAATCAAGTCAGAGATTTGAAATACGAAGAAGCAAAAAACACCCAATCAGAAAAGCAAAAAGAAAAAAGAATCCAAAAATATGAAGATAGTATAAGGAGCCTCTGGAACAACTTCAAGTGTACCAATATCAGAATTATAGAGGTGCCAGAAGAAGAGAAAGAGCAAGATATTGAAAACCTATTTGAAGAAATAATGACAGAAAACTTCCCCCACCTGGTGAAAGAAACAGACTTACAAGTCCAGGAAGTGCAGAGAATCCCAAACAAAAGAAATCCAAAGAGGACCACACCAAGACCATATCATAATTAAAATGCTAAGGGCAAAAGACAAAGAGAGAATCTTAAAAGCAGAAAGAGAAAAGCCGTTAGCTACCTACAAGGGAGCACCCATACGACTGTCAGCTGATTTCTCAACAGAAACTTTGCAGGCCAGAAGGGAGTGGCAAGAAATATTCAAAGTGATGAATAGCAAGAACCAACAACCAAGATTACTCTACCCAGCAAAGCTATCATTCAGAATTGAAAGTCAGATAAAGAGCTTCACAGACAAAAAAAAAAAAAGCTAAAGGAGTTCATCACCACCAAACCAGTATTATGAAATGCTGAAAGGTAACCTTTGAGAAGAAGAAGAAGAAAAAGTAAAGATAAAAATTATGAACAACAAATACATATCTATCAACAAGTGAACCCAAAAATCAAGTGAATAAAAAATCTGATGAACAGAATGAACTGGTGAATAGAATAGAATCAGGGGCCTAGAAAGGGAGTGGACTGACAATTCTCAGGGGGAAAAGGGTGTTGGGGGTGCGGGAAGAGACTGGCCAAAAATCGTACACCTATGGATGAGGACAGTGGGGTGGGGGGAGTTAAGGACAGAGGGTGGGGTGGGAACTGGGAGAAAGGGAGCTATGGGGGGAAGAAAGATGAAAACTGTAATAATTTGAACAATAAAGATAAAAAATAAAATAAAATAACAAACAAACAAAAAAAGATAAATTGGGTACCAAGTTCCTGAAGACAGTGATCCAGACTTTCCTATTCATAGTACCTAGTGCATTGCTGGTGTACCATGAGCCTCATGGATGATGGTAGAGGTGGAGGTTATGGTGGTAACAAGAGGCCGGGTTCACAAAATTTGTGCACAGAGGGGGGGGTTCCCTCAGCCCAACCTGCACCCACTCCAATTGGGGACCCCTTGGGAGATGTCCGACCACTGGTTTAGGCCCTTTCCCTGTGGGATCTGGCCTAAATGGGCAGTTAGACACCCCTCTTACCATCTGGGACTGCTGGCTCCTAACCACTCACCTGCCTACCTGCCTGATTGCCCTTAACTGCCTCTGCCTGCCTGATCATCCCTAACTGCTCTCCCCTGCCAGCCTGATCTCACCCCCAAGTGCCCTTCTCTGCCAGCCAATGGTTCTGATTGGTCAGTTTCTATGCCAGTCAGTGTCAAAAGGTCCACCTCCTAGACAGCCATTGGCTCCACACAGTTGACCAGATTTGGTTCTGATTGATCAGTTTCTATGCCAGTTGGTATCCTTGGGCCTATCAACTGGGCCTGATCAGAAAGGCGGGGCTGATTAGCAGCCCCAGTGGAGGCCTGGAGAGAAATGGAGGCAAGGCTGTTGGTCAGGCAAGGAGAGAAAGAGAGGCAAGTTCTGATGAATGACTGCCACAGAGGCTACGGATCAGATCCTGCCTCTCTCTGCAGGCCTATCTCTGTGCCTGATCCACAGCTCCCTAGGCAGTCAGTGCTGGGTCTGGGGCCTGCGAGGCCACAGTCAGTGCTGGATCACCATGGCAATGGAGCACTGACTTCTAGTCTGGTTTCCTAATTGGTTGTTACGACCCTGGCTCTTTATTATATAGACTAGGGGTCTGATGCACAAAAATTTGTGCACTCGCGGGGGGGGGGGGGGGGGGGGGGGGGGGGGGGGGGGGGGAGGTCCCTCAGCCCAGCCTGTGCCCTCTCGCAGTCTGAAACCCCTGGAGGGATATCCATCTGCTGGCGTGCCTGGCCAGCCTGGGTGAGGGGCTGATGGCTGTTTGCAGGCTGGCCAAGCCCCCCAGTGGAAACCCTCACCCCATGGCTCTTTATTATATAGATAGTAATGAGGAAGACAATGATGCTCAGTAACAAGACTGAGCTAAAATGTTACAAAATAATCTGACAGGGTGAATTATTCTGAAAATAATTATTATGTGTGTATTCATTCATTTTTTTGAAGCCTCTCAGTTATCATCCTCCATGTCATATTCTCTTCTCCTAAAATAATACAAATATGGCAGAAAGTGAATTTCAGGAGTCTAGCTAACAGCATTTAAGTTAAACTTATTCATTGTTATATTGAGGAATAGTTTTCTTCCTGGTTAGAATTAATAAAATAATAATGATAAGAGTTCTTAGTCATTATTTTTAGGTTCTTTCTAGGGATAATCCTGCATAGAAGTTAAAGAATTGTCTCTAATCTCTTCCCTCTAAGACAAGCAATATGCAATAAATATCTAGTAAATGTTTAGAATGAATGAATGCATGCTTATAAAACGAATGAATAAATACATGACTGGGTAAGTTAATAAATGCTTCTGAAACTATATTTCTATAATTATTAGAATACTTACTTATTGTACATTTCTTATTGTTTTAAGAAATGTGGGACATGTGCTCTGAAAGAATGATCTCAGGGAACCTGACTCTGATATTGCCAATGAACAATTCAAGCTTATATCATCTCCAAAAGCATATTGTAAAACATGACCCTTTGGTGACAAAGCAAAACAAAATGGTCGTAATGATGTTATAAGAGCAAGTTCTTTTTTAAGCCATTATAATATTTTATGTCAATATCCACAGAATTTGAAGTAGAAGATATGTAGAAGCAAAATAATTTGATTCCCCCTGCAAAACAGTAACAAAGGTGTATTTCTTCCCATATTTGCTTACTTCCTTCATAATACTTATTCCAAAATAATTACACTGTCTAATTTTCTGAGTTCAAAATGACTGAGCTAACAAGCACAAAATCCTTTCTGTAGGATTAAATTAAAACACTTTATAACTAAAATATCAATGAATAGTTGGTTAGCTAAACCATGACCTGATTGAAAAACCTTTGGGGATAATAATATATCTAATTTACTTCTGTACCTACAACAAACTTAATATAAAGTTTTAAATGAAACTACCTTTTAATGAACATGCACTGATTAAATGCAGAAGTGGGACTAGGGTGATACAACAGGCAATAAATACTGTGTAAGTTTAGAGACAGGAGAGCACAGTGTGGGGAAGTAAAGTCAGAGCTGACTTCATGGAGGACAAAAGACCTAAATAATATATTGAAATTAATGGCTGTGCCATGATCCAGCCCCTACTATGAAAAAACCCCTAGCTCTCAGGGTCCATAGCAGTTTCATAGTGGCACCTTACCCAAGGTTTTACTGATGATCAATAGCTCATTCTTTCATGGGGACCATGACTTACTGGGTCATGGACTTCATTGTTACAGTGGACCATGGCAGATGAAATGCAAGATGCATTTGAGGACAATGCAGTGAGAAGCATCATCATATAAGAGATTGATGAAGATTTTTTTCAAGAAGGATAAAAGATAGGGAGGGGATAAAGATGAAAAAGAAAAGGAGAAAGAAATAAATGCTTTCAATGAAAAAAATGTTTCCCCCCAATTTCAGTTGAAGGATTAATCTGTCCTTTAGGAATAAATATCATAATATTCTTCAGGAGAGCACAGAATAAGGTGACTTAGACTGCTAAGTATCCCTGTCACTATTCCTGTTCTGTCCACACACTGTGGTTTTAGTTCTACAATATTTGGTCTCTGTGACTGACAAACTCCTATTCCATCACCTCTGTATTTTACACCTACTCTGTTATAACTAAATATATAATGGCTTGGTTCTTCTGACATAAGAATAAGAACTATAGAAAACCACTTAATTTTGTGCAACCACATAAAATAAGAAGTATGGATTCTCAACAGAAAGGGGAATAAGGAAAAGAGGACTAGTATTTCCTAATCAATAAGTGTGTTATGCATTAGGTGATCTATCTCTATCTATCTATCTATCTATCTATCTATCTATCTATTCACTCAATCAGCACAGAAAGCCTAAAAATTAGGTGTTAATATCTCCTCTATATATTAGATAGAGGTGCAGAGAGTTTTTACAAAGTATTATTTTTTATTAAATTTACTGGGGTGGCATTGGTTTCTAGGATCATTTGGGTTTCAAGTGTATATTTCTATGATACAAGATATGTATATTGCATTGTGTGCCCAACACCAATAGCCAAACCATCTTTCTGTGCAAATTGAATAGCAGGGTGTGCTGGTGTATTGGGATTCATAACAAGGTTTGGTTAACTCCAAAATATATTGCAGTTTAAAAATCAAGCAGAGCATAGCAATTTCAGGTTTTAAAACAAAATTTTGATTTGAAATAAAAGCAAGGCAGTGGAAAAAAAGAAAAGATAACTGGACTGATACTCAGAAAGACCTGCTTGGAATACTCTATCACCAACCATTGGATATAGGACTCTGTTAGCCTCAGTTTTCTCTTCCGTACAATGGCACAGTAACAACTGCCCAACAATATGGTGTCACAAACTCAGTATGTTATGGTACCTCTATAAATGTGCCCAACTCTGTGGCTGGTACAGTAGGATTCCTGGCACAGAATCTTTGCCCAGTAAAGACTTGTTCAATGATAATAAAAAGTCAGGAAGCCCACCAGAGCCATCTCCTTTTTGCCAACATGAGAGATGGTCACCTTATTCTTAAGGATTTCTAATGCCCCACCACCATCAAACCACTCTACCTATGCCTTCACTGTCATAAATCAAAAGTGAAAAATAGCAAAGCAATGGAGTTAGAGGTGAAAGCATAGCCTGAGGATGAACAGTGGGGGGAGGGGGGATTCAAAATGGAAAACAGTCTCCTCTTTTTTCTGCAAATCACAATACCTTTTTCTCTTTGTCCCCTGAGGTAGCTTCCTTATGGCCACAATTTCCCTTAGAAGAAGAAACAGGCAAACAAACAAACAAAAAAACTCTGGAGGGAGCATAGGAGCTTATGGTCAGATATTACCCAGGGAGGACACACCTGGGCACTTCCCTCCCATTTCTTCTGTAACACCCTTCCCCTTCTCTCTCCTTCATGATCCCCCTTGTCTCTTGAATCTATAATAATGATTTCTTGCTTCTCCTTATGGAGGGAAGAAACTCTTTGCCTGTTATGAGCAACTAGCTCTTATTTTTGCTTGACATGATAACCCCAGCCTCCTCTCCTGGGACTCCCCAGAAAACACACACACACACACACACACACACACACACACACAGTCCCCTAGAGTTGCAGCTCCTACAATTGTCTAGCAGGAGTCCTCAAACTTTTTAAACAGGAGGCCAGTTCATTGTCCCTCAGACCGTCGGAGGGCCGGACTATAGTTTTTAAAAAAAAACTATGAACAAATTCCTATGCACACTGCACATATCTTATTTTGAAGTAAAAAGCAAGGTGGCAAACACACCTGGCGGGCCAGATAAATGTCCTTGGCGGGCCAGATAAATGTCCTCAGTGGGCCGGATAAAAGTCCTCCGTGGGCCATAGTTTGAGGACCCCTGGAGGGTGTGGGAGAACTTCAGTTCCCAGAACAGCACCTCGTGGCCTGTGTGCCATACATGGTGCTACTCTTCCTCTTCCTTTTCCCCTCCTAAGATGAGGAGACAAAAATCCCTCAGGCCAATCATTCAAGAAATTCAACTAGGAGTATTTTAAGAAGAGAATCACAGCTATGGAAGTCCACACACTCGCTCACATGCTAGGGAGGAAGTTCGAAGGAAAGAAGGGCAAGCACCTAGACTGAGGCAGTTTCACAGATGAATGGGTAGGGAGAGGGGGAGAGCAGGCGTTGTTGCTGGCTTATACCCAAGTGTAAATTGCTTGCTTTGCCCTACAGCAGTTTATGGTGTTGAGAAACTTCTCCAGGAAACTCCTGTGGGACTGGAGATGATAAAAATGTAAATAAGAGAAACTATAATGCCGCCTCACACAGCACCTTCTAATGGGGGACTGGAAGTCCCTTTGGTCAATCACGTGATTTCCCTGGTAGGCAAACTCTGCTACATGAGGTTAAGCTTGGTGGAGATGAGAAAGTTAATTCGCCACGGGGCTGTCACTGATTATGTGGCTTTGGTGTATTTAATTTTCAAAAAGGTACAATTACTGGTTCCCTTCAGCCATTGATGGAAACACAGAGGAGAAAATATGCCTCAATGAGTACCTCTGTCCAACTAGCCACATGCATAATGACTAAAGATGCCCTTCTCCACCAAGGTTCCTATCCTAAAATATATAAGAGCACTGACCCTACCTACTCAGACACATGTAGAGTCTCAACTAAGTCACGGTGTTGGCTAGAGGCCACCATCCACCCACCCACCCACACACACCTGCTTTCACACAAATCCTCCCCTGCAGCCCCTCTCACACACTGAAATTGCTTATACACACTCACCTCCACCCATCATTACTCATCTTCTTTCATTTCCAGAGGCAAGAGGCTGACCTATGCCCACCACCCAATAGCCGAGACTGCCGCTCCTACATACAACCCAACACTGCTACTCCTACCTGCACTGATCCAACCACCCCTTTCTGGATCAGTCCCTGTATAAATTGTGCACAGGGTATCCTGTCACTCGTTTGTGTTTGCTTTTTCCCATTTGAATGAACGCTCAAGTGTAGACCTACTCCTTATTTCACTTACCCACACTAATTAGACAAATGTCAATAAATCACTCCTGTACTTCATTGTAAATTCCAAAGCATGCACATAGTTTCTGTTCAGGAAAATGTTGAAATTCACCAATAAATTTTAACAAATAATTGTTCTGTATGGAAAGTCAGCCAAGGGACATCCTTCCAAAACAACAGTCTGCCTCCATGTCACTACAAGAAGCAACACAGAGGCACTTGAATAGGAGACTATCACTGTACAATTTGCAGGGATTTCAGTAAACTGTACACACCAACATTTCTATTCATTGTCACAGGGTTTTCTTTTTCAAGCATAAAAACTTGTGATAAGTCTAAAATATAGACATCAAATTCATATGGCTGCTTTTGACACATTTACATCACATCTGTTTCAAAAATCCATTCTCATGCTAACCTGTCCCTTTGAAATGTCACTGTTTTAGGGCCACAGATCAGAGACAATTCTTTTGTGACTCCATGTAAGTGGAAGGCAGTTTGATAGGGCACTCACTCTCAAAACTGAGCCTCCTGTCCATTAAAATGCCAAAGCCTCTGTGTGCAAGTACTCAAACTAGTTAATCACAACACTACCTCATGAGCTGTGGAGAAGCTCCAGTTCAAGTCCCTTCTGCACCTTTGATGGATAGAAGGGACCATTAACCCAAACCATGCGTTTCCATGTGAGGCTGGGAAAGAGCCAGCCACAAGGAATGTGTAACTCATTTATAGAGTGGAGGAAGAAGCAACAAAGATGGAAGGAAAGAAGGAAGGAAGGAAGGAAGGAAGGAAGGAAGGAAGGAAGGAAGGAAGGAAGGAAGGAAGGAAGGAAGGAAGGAAGGAAGACAAATCTGAGTCTCAGTCCCTGAGATTAATAGAGATATAGGTAAATGTTGAGTGAGGTTGTTTTTATCTAATTTATAAAATGACCTTCTCATGTGAATAATCCCCAGACTGATGTCACTTCCCAGGCACCTATGGCCTGGCATCTGTCACAGAGCATCTGGCTCCTCAGTGCTGGCATAGTTAACTAAGCAGTTTCTTTTCTTACATCACCAATACAAAATGGCATGCGCTTTCTAGCGCTGTGTCAGTCTGTCTACACCAGTGAATAGGACTTACACTAAAGAAAGGGAGAGGCACTAAGGTACCTAAAAAGTAAAATAAACTATGGCCAAAGTCATCCTGAAGGTCTTCAAGAAAAGCATTTAACTTGGGGCAGAATTATCTGCTTGTAAATATTCACCAAGAAGACAATTAAAGTTTCACACTATTGTCAGAAAGTAAGTTGTTGAAGGGAAGACAAGTCCCTGATTCCCTTCCTTCCATCAGCAGATTTCTGAAGGGCTAGAAAAACGAAAAGCCTGGGATAAGCCCTCAACTTTATGGCAATTCTATCACTGTTCTTCAAAGACCCTTTATTCCCTGAAGTTTGTTTTGGTAAAGTAATAAATAAACACACACACAACAACTCAGAGTAAGGGCTCCCAGAATTTCCACATAGAAAGAGCAGCAATCTGGTCATAAGGAGAAAGACTAAAGGATTTGTCTTGAAGGTGCCCTTGCTAAGTAACTGAACAATTTTTACCTACTTACTCTTTAACATGGATTGTCTATGTACTAAGATAAGTACTTCAGAAACAGATATAAACAAATTAGACATGGACCGTGGACTCATGACACTAAAGTCTAAAGAGACAGACAGATAATAAATAAACAACCCCCATAAAGTTGAGACAATAGAATAGTAACTAATGAGAGCAGCAATTTGGAGAATTGAAGCCATACTACAGAGTGAACAGGGTAGGCGGGAAAGGTCACTCCGAGCAAATAACAGTTAAGCTGAGCTCTCAATGGCAGGAGTGAGCTGACTAAATGAATATACCAAGGGGAGGCAGCGTGTTCAAGAACTCTCAGGCAAAGAAGCCTGCCGTATATGAGGAAAGGAAAGGAAGCCATGGAGCAGGAACACACCAACCAAAAAAAAGAGAGTAACAGACAAAGTGCGCAGGGTAAGGTGTTGGATTTTTAACACCTTATTATATGTGTCAGAGGAGGTTATGGGAGGATTTTTAAATGACATCATCTGCTTTCTTATTAAAATTCATTCTGGATGCTGTGTGGAGAGGGTGACTAGGAGTCTCTTGCAGTAATCCAGGAAAAGGATGCTGGCATCTTGCAGAGGGTGATTGGTGGGAAGGAGAGCAGAGCCATTTATATGATGAGAAGGCAGGCTCAACAGCTGCTGCTTATGTGCGGATGTGGGAGTGAGAAAAAGTAGTAGTTTAAGGAAACCTTGAGCAACGAGATGTAGTTGGCTGCCCATTTACTGATGTGGAAGAAGACTAAAGAGAGAGCAGTTTGTAAAGGGAGAGAGATCTGTGTTTTGGCCATGTGAAGTTTGAGGTGCATTCCAGACACAGAGAAGAAATATCTGGTAGGTAACTATATAGTCTTGTTTACAGTTCTGAGAAGTAGTCTGAGTTGAAGATGAATATTTGAAAGTCATTGTGTATAGAGTATATATAAAGTCAATTTGATGAAGTCAACAATGAAACCTACGTACATTTAAAGATAAAAAAATTAAATAATGATAATAAGGGAGTGCCAAACAGGGCCCTTTGAACAGCCAACAATATAGACCAGAAGTTAACAAAGAAGATCAAAAGGAACTAGCTAATTAAGATAGGAGGAAAATCACCAGGGTGACTTCATAAAAAATCAGAAAGGAAAGTACTTCAATAAGAGGGCTTCATTTGTGTCACATGTTGCCAAGAGGACAAGATGACAATGAACTGACTACTGTATTTGGCAACATGGTGATCACTGGTGACTCTGGCAAGAGCCTCAGGAGCCATTCCATTAGTGTCACATGAATGGAAACCCAAATGGAATGAATTTGAAGAGCAAGGGAGGAAAGAAAGTAGAGAGTAGAGAGAGGGATTACAGACAACTCTTTCAAGAGGTTTTGCTATTAAGGGGAACAGAAAAATGAAGAGGTAGACAGAGGCAGATGTGTTGTCAAGAAATTTTGGTTTTGTTTTATTTTAATATAGGGAGGTATTTTAACTTGTTTGTGCCTTGTGAAAATAGTATAGTAGAAGGGAGAAATAACAAAGCCCTTGAGAAAGCAAAAGGCTGGAATCCAGAGTTTAAGAATTCCAGAGATCTGAATTCAAGCTCTTTTGCTTTCTCAAAGACTATGCTACCTGTAAAGAGTCGGTCTCTAATAAACAGAGGGATGTCATCCACAGTGCCTGAGGTGAAGGCAGAAGGCACGGATACTGATGTGGGTAGGCTGGTAGGACTGGTGGTACCAAAATGAGGAAGTTCCCAGCAGAATAATTCCATTATCTCAATGAATGATGAGGCAGATTTACCAGCAGGAAGTGCCAGTTAGAGAAAGAGGAGGTGTCAATAGGTTTAACGTGAGAATTAAGAGTGTGCAGTGACTTTGGAGTAGAAGAAAGTGAAAGTGATAGAAAGCTCAGCAGTAGTGTTTGGCAGGACAAGTCACAGCTTGAGACCTGTGGCTCTGTCATCATGGTTGTGCCACCCCAGCTTGGAGAAGCTGCAGGTGGTCAACTGCTTTGAGTCAGGCATGAAAAAGGCAGTTTAACGAGCTGTGTATCAAGCACCACTTGGTGCACCCCCTCCAATCGTCTCACCTGCCCTGCTCTGGGTCGTGGTGACCATTTGTGCCCAGGCTTCAGCCAGCTTCCCGAAGTATCTCTTCTCAGGCACACCCTGTCCTGCTCTGGCTTCTTGCCCTCGGGCCTCTCTGCTACCATGATGTGCTATATTAGTCAAGGAACTGCTATATGCAGCCCGGAAGTGTGGGGAAATGAATGGGAGTCTATAAATAAATGTTTCTTTCTTTTGTTTTTCAGCACACAGTTCTAAGGCACTATTTTTTAAAGACTCCTGAGAGGATTCAGGCTGGATAACGAACCACTTGCCCTCAGCAATGCTCAAACCAAGTATGATTGCATCAATTTTCTCTCCTCCCCTAACTCATTCTTCTGGTCCCTAATTCCTGTTTCCTGGAGTCACTTTTAAAAAACTGCCTACATATAAGTCTTTCCCTAAGGATCTGCCTTAAAGGGAACTCAGGGTAAGATGGCTGATGTCAGAAGTGGCTCCTGATGGATTTGTGGCATTCAACAAAGACCCCACTGCTGGGGGTAAGTGGGGTAGTGGAACTACTGGCATGCATTAGCATCACAAATATTAAGATTCTCACTTGTGACCCAGCAGGGTGTGGCTCGGTGGTTCAGCATCAACCCAGGAACCAAGAGGTCACTGGTTCAATTCCCAGTCAGGGCATATGCCCAGTTATGGCATATGCAGACTCGATCCCCAGTGTGGGGTGTGCAAGAGGCAGCCAATCAATTATTCTCTCATCATTGATGTGTCTGCCTCTCTGTTCCTCTCCCTTCCTCTCTGAAATCAATAAAAAATATATTTAAAAAAATATTCTCACCTGTGGTAGGTTGGGATAAGGTGGAGATAGAGGGTGATGTATTGGGTTGTGTGGTGGCTCTAGTATTTGAGCAACATGTGAGCAGTTGTCTGGCTCTGTCAATATATTTGTAAGTCTTAAAAAAAGAAACTGGAAGGGTCAAGTCATCCAACTAGCCACTCAAGGTAATCTGTGAAATACAGAAAGCCTTCCAGGCCATTGGTGTTCTTTTGTTGTTGTTGTTTTAATCCTCACCCAAGCATATGTTTTTAATGATTTGAGAGAAAGAGAGAGGGAACATCGATCCGTTGCCTCCTGTGCACACCTCACTGGGGATCAAATCCGCAACATAGCTATGTGCCCTGAATGGGAATCAAATCCACAACTTTTTGGTGCATGAGACAATGCTCCAATCAACTGAGCCACCTGGCCAGGCCCACGCCGTATTTAAGGAGACTCATCTCCTGTAGCCACAGGGCAGACTCCTAAAAATCAGACAGTGACAATGCTATAAAAGAGACTAAATGCAAAACCCTGGAATGTCTCCTATGTGAAAATTCTAATGGGACCCTGAGACCCACATGGGGACATTTGGGTGGACAGTGAGGGAGGGTTTTCTTGAAGTCTTAGAAAGCAAGAGAAGCTTCTGTCCTCTGCCATCATCCCCTACATGCCCCACCATTGCCAGAAGAAGGAAACCTGACCTTGGAGACTCTGCAAAGACCTCATCTAAGGCAGGTGCCTTTCAATAGGATGCATGTCCTCCCACATATGTGCCCCTGTCTGCCTCCATCCCTTCCAGGCCAAAAACTAGAGTCAGGCCATGCACAAGTACAGCTGGAAGACACGGTTCCTAGATAGGGTTGATAGCTAGGAGGAAACAGCTTCCATGCTGCAGGAACTGCAGTATGCAATACAGATTTTCAGAAAGCAGGGAGCACATGTGGGAGTGGATTGGGGAATGGGGGGAGTTAGAGTGGGTAAGGGCAGAATGTAGAATTTACTGACATGGCAGCACTCCTGGCAAAAACCCCAAGAGGCATCCCTAATATGCCCCTGAGCTGGTGACCTAGTGAATGAAGTATTAGATAATGAAAAATATTGGAAAAGGGATCCAAAGATTAGGGAGGTGGGGATGCTACACTGGAAGGACTATGTGAAATTGAGAATTGACTATTAGACTCTGTTCTGATATGCATTTCATAAGGCTCTCTTAGAAAGTGCTGGTGGGATCAAGCTGCAGCCACCCACAGGCATTATCAGCACCATAAAGCTCTTTTTAGTGGCTTTCCCTCCTGCCTTCTCACTCTTCTAGTCCTTAATTTCTGCTCCAAAAGATTGTTTGCCATATAAACTCTCTGCACAGAGGCTCAGACAAGTTGCTTCTGAGGAGCAGAAATGAAAGCAAGCTAAAGAATCCTGGGGCTGCGCCTGGCCCTACCACTGACTCCAAAAATCACTGCCTGATCCTTCTAGCATAGTGTCTAGGACACAGTGGACCCTCAAAAGATGATAATTTCCTCCTTTCCTTCTTCGTCTCCCTTCACTTCAATCAGTAAATTCACATGGCAGTTAAGGGCAAACAACTCCCTGAGACAGAACAATAATGCACATATATCAGTTGCGATCTCTTGCTCTGTGCCTACCAAAGCTTCTTCTGAACCCACTCTTCCTTGGGCATGATTCTGTTTCTCATTTTCTAGAACACTGGTTTCCTCTCTTGTCATGGTTTAGCCTCAGGATAATTCCCCTGGAGGAATGAGATCTCCTTCTGGGGAAATCAAAGGCAGGTCAGAAATTAGTCACCAGACTATCACTTTGAATACAAGGAAGAAAGAAGAATGAGAGGGAAGAGGGTGATAGGGGAAGGGTGAAGGTGTGTGGGCAGGTGAGAGGGAAGGGGAGGAATAAGGCAGGAAACTGGGAATGCTGTAGTTAATGAGTTCACACACTTTATTTTACTCAAGCATCACAATACACATGCAAGGTGCTCTTGTGTCACAGATCAGGAGGCCAGGGCTTAGGAACTTTGTTTTAAACAACTGATTTTTCAGTTAAACTGGCAGCTAGGAGTTGCAGGTTGTACCATAGCATGGGCAAGAGACAGAGTTTGCTTAAAAAGGAAGAAAGCCAAGATCACAGACACAGACACCATTAGGCTTCTGCCTCCTTATAGTGTGGATTTATTTACATATTAGAGGCCTGGTGCACAAAAACTTGTGCACTTGGGGAAGTGGGGGGAGAGATCCCTCAGCCCAGCCTGTGCCCTCTCACAGTCTGGGAACCCTCGGGGGATGTCCACCTGCTGGCTTAGGCCCGCTCCCCGGGCGATCGGGCCTAAGCTGGCAGTCAGACATCCCTTTGGCAGCCCAGGAGCCCTTGGGGGATGTCCACCTGCCAGCAGGGAGCAGGCCTAAGCTGCAGTTGGACATCCTTAGTGCTGCTGAGGAGGTGGAAGAAGCTCCCACCACCACTGCTATACTGACAGCCATCAGCCTGGCTTGTGGCTGCACAGAGCTCCCCCTGTGGGAGTGCACTGACCACCAGGGACAGCTCCTGCATTGAGGGTCTGCCCCCTGGCGGTCAGTGTGTGTTATAGTGACCAGTCATTCCCAGTCATTCTGCTGTTAGGATCAATTTGCATATTACCCTTTTATTATATAGTATACCAGTTTTTGGGGGAACTTCATAGAACTGGAATGCAGGCAACCAGACTATTTTCTTTTCCCCTCTGCTTAACAGGTAAGAGTTATCAAACAAGTATATGCAAAACAATTTCCAAGGAAGAAGGACCAAAGGCTTGTGAGGAGAAGCACTAACTTTTGTGACTGTGCCAGGATGAGGGAGCCCAGAACCAGGGCAGCTATGAGAATGGGAACAGGTAGAGGAGCAAGCCAGGTGCTATTACATGAACTTGACAATGACACCCCAGGCAACTGGACCAGACCCAAGTTCCCAGCACAACTTCAATTGTTCTGCTTTGTCTCTGGAAGGTACAAAGCATTGCACCACCTCCCTTCACTTCCCTATGAAGTGAAGATCATTGCCCATGAATTTCCACCTGTATCAATGTAACAGCTGATTTCTTATTATGCTATATCCTTTTCTCCAGTTTCCTGCTGAAGTCATCATAACTCTTTGCCATTTCAGTATTCATTCTTTAAACCAGGTCCTTTGTATTTTGTACATTCTTTCTCCATTCCCAGCAATAACTAAGCTTCAAAAACTCATAACACCCTAGAGCGGAAGGAGACCATTTTTTTTTAATTCAAGAAACAATTATATAGTATTTACCCTAAGTCACACCTGTCAAATTGCTTAAAATTGTTAACTTATTTAATACTCATAACAATTCTATAAGTTGGGTACTATAGTTTTATAGTTAGTTATTATCCTAATTTTTTTCAAATGAGGAAACTGAGGCTCAAAACAATGAAATAAGTTGCTTCAAGCCACACAACTAGAGAGCAGCAGAGCCATAATTTGAATCAGGCAACCCAGCCCTAAAATCTGTGCTCTTAACCATGGGACCATTTAAACACATTCTCTTCATTGTACAGAGGAGAAAACTAAGACACCAAGAAGCTACATGACCTGAGTAAGGGCCGGTATGCAGGTCTTTTGGTTTCCAGTTCAATGTTTCTGTTGCTATAGACAGATCATGGCATGGTTCCACAAAGCAGTCTTCACATCTAGACTATATTTTAATGGTAGCCCCCATGAATTCTTCAAATGATCTGTCGATTTATAATGTCAAAGTGGATCTTGAATTCCCAAGGCTGTATAGGAAAACCTCTGAGTTATAAGGATCTACACCTAGTCCTTTGGGACTTTAGGATTGAGTGACCCAGGTTCCAGGGCTATCTCATTTGTTGTGAGCCCACAGCATGCTCCTTCACCTTTCTGAAAGATCTAGTTGGTTAATGGGAGACAGTGTCCTGCAAACTAAAAGTAGCATATAAGTCCTGTATTGCAATAATGATGATGATTAATCCTCATCAAAACTGTGTAAAGAACACAGTTTTACCCATTATTTCTGTGGAGGTTGTGAAATAGTGATAAGGATAAAGGCTCAGATGGTCATTTTTTCTCCAAGTGGGAGGAGCTGGTGCTAAGATCACTGCTGGATAGGGGGAGGTATGGGTGAACCTAGGAGATGCAAACCATGCTCTTATTATTAACATCTCTGGATAATAGTTTTGTGGGACAAAAATGTAAGGCTGTTGTCCTAACCAGTTTGGCTCAGTGGATAGAGTGTCGGACTGTGGAGTGAAGGGTCCCAGGTTCAATTCTGGTCAAGGGCACGTACCTTGGTTGTGGGCACATCCCCAGTAGGGAGTGTGCAGGAGGCTGCTAATCGATGTTTCTCTCTCATCAATGTTTCTAACTCTCTATCCTTCTCCCTTCCTCTCTGTAAAAAAATAAATAAAATATATATTTTTTTAAAAATGTAAGGCTGTTAACAATGGAGAAAGTGGGAGATCATGGAAACATAACTCTAAATGTTCCCCTCTCCCTGGGCATGGAGAAGCATGCCTTCACCTACTCTTTCAAATCAGCCCTTACTGTAGCATCACAGGAAAATCTCATGCAAAATGATCATAGCTGGTATTTTTGGCTGTTTTCTCAGTCATCTCTGTCACTGGAAATTGTGAGCTTTTCAAGAGCAGTAACCCATCTTATATCTCAACTAGGGGCCCGGTGCACAAAAATTTGTGCACTCGGGGTGGAGGGAGTCCCTCAGCCCGGCCTGTGCCCTCTCACAGTCTGGGACCCCTCAGTGGATGTCCTATGATGGCCCCAGTCTGCCAGGCGCCTTTTGTGTGTGTGTGTGTGTGTGTGTGTGTGTGTGTGTGTGTGACCACTGGGGACCTGCCCCCAGCTGCAT
>PVJC01013548.1:0-37820 GCA_004026665.1 Murina feae | reverse complement strand
TCTCCATCTCCATCTCCATCTCCATCCATCTCCATCTCCATTTCCATCTCCATCTCCATCTCCATCTCCATCTCTATCCATCTCCATCTCCTCCTCCATCTCCATCTCCACCTGTGTGGGATCTCCTTTCTCTCTCCACTGAGCAGCTTCAGAGTGGCTGGCAACCCCTCTGAGCAGGAAGAGACCTTACTCCCCTTTGTTGGACAGAAAAACAAGCCCACCCACTGCCCCTTGCCCAGCACCCCACCTTCGTCAGTCACCTGTCATGATGGGGGGATGGTCCAGCCGGGCCCTGAGCGCTGACAGGAGGTGATGGCGTGTCTCCCGGACAGGTTCGGCCCCATGCAGTGCGGGCAGTGGCTGTGCCTGCTGACCATCTCTGTGACCTGCTGTGTCTTTGTCACCCAGCCCTTTATGGTGAGCAGCCCTCCACGTGGGAGTCGTGTCCACCATTGGGCCGGGAGGGGATGGTGCCTGCGTGTGGGGACATGTCCCTGCCGTGTCGCAGCCTGATGAGAGGCGGGAGGCAGGGCTGATGGTGGTGGCCATCAGTCTCACATGGCCGTCGGTGCCCATTGCTCCAGAGGACATCAGCCTTAGAGAGGCCGTGCTGGGAGCAGGCGGGCGGGAGTGAAGGCAGGTGAACCGGGCCCTGAGGTCCTGACCAGGGAGCAGGCCGGCTCCGTGGGGCACAGACAGGGCGCTGTGACTACACTGTCCCTGTCCCTGCAGGTGGGCCTGGTGGCTCTGGGCTTCGCTTGGAAAAGGAGAGACGACGAGAGCTTCTTCACTGAGTCTTTACAGGAAGCCACCGAAGGCCTGGGCACAGGCCTGGCGGGGCTCTCCTGCACCCACGCACCCCACGCACCCTACTACAGCGATCCCCGCAGCCCAGATGTGGTTGAGAGAGTGAGGACGGGTCTGGGGCCTGCAGGGTCACTGAGCTTAGAGAGCTTGCTGTGGCCTCAGCGTGTGTGTCTGAATCACATTCTGAATCCAATTTGGCTGCATCTTTAGAGACCTGTGGGGAGTTCTAGTTCTTAAGCGCCTTTGCACACACGTGACAGGTGAACTCCTAGGACCTACTCCTTCACCTTCGCCCGATCCCGAAGGAGCCAGACCACAAGAAAACCAGCTCCCGACGTGAGCAGCATTATCGGGGCTGCATGGATGACGAAAAGGAGAGAGAGGTGGACCAGCCCCACGGGGCAGTGCTCGTGGCTGCGTGGGCCTTGTGTGCTCATGTGGAATGACTAGTTGGTAGCTGTGACCATGGAAAGCAAAGATCATTTCTTGCTAAGAGCGCGCTTTATTTTTTTAATATATTTTTATTGATTTCAGAGAGAGGAAGCAAGAGAGAGAGAGAGAAATATCAATGATGAGAGAGAATCATTGATGGGCTGCCTCCTGCACACCCCCCACTGGGGATCAAGACCACAACCCGGGCCTGTGCCCTGACTGGGAATCGAACCGTGACTCCTGGTTCGTAGGTCGATGCTCAACCCTTGAGCCACACTGGCCGGGCACGAGCACACTTCACAATGGCTTTCCCACTCTGAGGCTCTGGAAGAGAACTGTCCTGTAGCTGGATGTGGCCGACTGTGTCAGGGCCCAGCCAGCACGGCCATGGTGACGGGACAGAGTGAGAACAGTCTCTTGCCTCCCCGGACAGCTGTCCAACAGCCTGACTCGTGGGACCAAACCCCAGGCCACGTGCAAAGGCAGTGACCCTATCCTCCTGGCTTGGCGGCCACCTAGGCCTCACTCCCTTGCTCTGCAGCCCCAGGCCCACTGCCCTTTCCTCCCCACAGGTCTTGGCTGAACGACAGCGAGCTCGCCGCCTGCGCAGCGCGCGTCCACCGTCCACAGCGTGGCTCAGGCCCACTCGGGAGAGGATGCGGAGACAGACGCGCACCCGGGCAGCGCTGAGGTGGGTGGAGTCTCATGCTCTGGTCCAGAGCAGCCTGCCAGCATCAGGGAGGGAGAGGGAAGGGGGATCCTCGCTGGCATAAATCCCTGGACCCGAGACACTGCATGCCGCAGACACACAGACCAGCAGGGTAGCACCCGGAATAGATCCTCACAGATGCCCAGCCGGGTCTTTGACAAAAGCACAAAGGCAATTCACTTCGAGGCTGGTGCAAGGAAACTTGGATGCCAGTGTGCAAAACCTGAGCCTCCTCACAGACCTCACCCTTATACAGAAGTGTCCACTGGAAACGGTCGGCTGTGGAAACGCCATCCCCAATGTCTTTCCTACAGAGACGCCTGCATGTCCGTCCTCATGCTGCTTCTACACCTGCTTCTAACCCACACCACATCCCCGTGGGATGAACACTCCCTCAACCGCGCCATCCGGAACACCTTCACCAGGTAGGACAGGAGCCGTGTTCAAGGTCGGTTGACAGTTCCTGCCAGCAGGTGGCGCCATGTGCTCAACAAAGTGATCATTTGGGGGGTCTCTCTGGACCTGGGAAGCTCAGCCTGGGGCCTGGAAGCTCAGTGAGGGGGCAGAGGGAGCCTGGGCTCTGGAAAGGCAGGAAGCTATGAGCCGTGAGGCCATGATGGGGAGGGAGGTGACCCGCCCTGCCCTTCTCTGAGTCCACACATGGGTGACATGTCACTGATCTGCCACGAGCTCCATGTTGCTCTGTCTCCTTTTCTCACATGTGTCCCGGGTTTGTCACGATGGCCAGGCTCTGCTCAGCGGGTGTCTCGGCTGAGCTGACAGGTTTCGTTGTCTGAAGTGCTCAGTGTCCTGGAATCAGCCCCCTGGGGGGAGGGGCAGCAGACGTCTCCCTCACGGACCAGCAGTTCTCTGGGAGGCAGCGCACTAGGCTTGCTGACTCACTGTGTGCTGTGTGCGCCTGGCCTGTGCGCCTCATCTGACCTCAGCCACCGGAGCTGGGCCTGCTCTCTGGTCTCAGGCTGGGAGGGAGAGTGGGTGGTGGTGTAGAGAGCACCATGTCTCTCTCTGCGGGTCCCGTGCTGCTCGCCCCCGTTCAGCAGACTCCATGCCCTCCTGTTACCCCCTGGCATATGCCCATCCAGGCCCGTGCCTGTGTCCCCTCGATGTCCCTGTGGGCACCTCCATCACCTCCAGTCTCTGCTGGAACGTCCGCGGTGCTGAAGTTCCCGGCTGCTTCAACTAAGGTGCCCCTGCCCACAGCCCAGGGCCCACGTCGCTGTCTCTCACTGTTCTCTCTCCCTGTTGTTTGTCACCAATGTGTTTGGCTTACATTTGTGATGTGGGATTTGACAGGACAGGGATCTGATTTTCTGTGTCCTCAGCGCCCAGAAGGGGGTCGGGCAGGCAGTGGTCCTCCCAGTGGCACAGGTTCAAAGGGTGACTGAATGGGTGAGCCACCAGGAATGAGTCCACTGTCCTGTCCTGTCCTCTGGCCACCGCTCAGGGGCCAGGTGCTCCAGGGCTCTGTGCCTCATGCTGCAGACGGCTTCCGCTTAATTCCTGCAGACCAGACTGCCTGCCATTTACGTGACAGAAGTGACTTTTTGTTTCTGTTCTTGCGTTAAGAGGTGCCAGGAGCTCCTCTGGCAGCCTGAGCAGTGTGGATGCCTGGTGGGCCTGGAGCCTGACCACACTGCTGGATGGCGTGTACCAGGTCGGCGTGCCCAGTGCTCAGGTGGGCTTCCCTCTGCTCCACCACCGCAGTGGGCGGGGTCATGGCAACAACACGTAGGTCCAGAATGATGCTGCTGGGTGAGGGTGCCAGGCTCACAGTGAGGCTGTGCTGGGTGAGGGTGCCAGGCTCACAGTGAGGCTGTGCTGGGTGAGGGGTGAGGCTCACAGTGAGGCTGTGCTGGGCGAGGGGCGAGGCTCACAGTGCTGCATGTCCTCCTTCCCACAGCCTGGAGCTCTCGGGGGAACATGCTACCTCATAGGCCCAGCAGTCCTTAAGCAACTAAAACTTTCTCCTGGCCCTTCATGTGAGGTAAGAGGTGACGAGGTCAAATGCTCTTTCTTTTTACTTCTAAAAACACGTGGACCGTGAAAAGTCTGAGCAACCCATGGGCAGGAAACCCAGGCCCTTGGTGCCATCTCTAGCTGTGATGACTCGTGGGCACTGGGCTGAGGGGTGGGGGCGACGCCTTCACTTCCCTCTCCTCTAGCCCAACTCCTCCCCGAGTGCAAATCCAGGCGCTTCCATCTCAAACTGGAATGTCATACCTTTTCCTGACGGGAGGGGTATGAGGACGGCACGCTCCTGCATCGTTGGTGATGGAAACTCTCTGACATCCCAGCTCAGAATGGGGTCACCCCAGGTGCAGCCTTTCCTGAAGGGTCAGGTCCTGGGCTCAGGTTGGACCCGGGGGGGCACGCAGGGGACTGAGGGGCTTGAGCCATGTTTTAGGTCAGCATGTGCCCGCACGGCCTGGCCAGACACCCCAGGTGAGAGCAGATGTGGAAGCGCCTCTGACTCCTGCTCTGGTTCTGGTTGGCTCTGCAGCTTCCCAGGCCGCTCTCAGTGCTTCCCGAAGACTCCCTACCTACGTGTCACCCCAAAGTTGGAGGCTCTGAAACCCCCCCCTCTGTGACCAACGCAGAGACACAAAGAGTGGCCCCAAGTGACCCCACAGCCTGCAGGGAGCACTGTGAGCTCAGCCTGGGCAGGACAAGGTCAGTGTGATTGGGGGTCCAAGTCGTCCACACTTGCCTATCCATCGCTCCCACGGCCTGGGGCGAGAGATGGCGATCTCTCCCAAGTGGGCCCCTAGGACAGGGAAGGCTGCCCTTCTCCAGGGTCTCCTCAGCCTGGGGCCCCCCCCAGGCAAGGAGAGAGGGGGAGTGGGCTGTGAGGAGTCGGAGGACACAGACAGCCACCTGTGTAGTTCTATGAATGCAGGGCCACAGCAGGGATCAGCAGGGCCATGGCAATGGCAGGGCCATGGCAGAGGTCTGCAGGGCCTGGGCTGGAAGCCTCCCTGCACGGCTTCCTCCTTCTGACTTGCACACTTTGCAGGCCCGCAGCCCGCGCAGTGCTAACGGGCCTCAGGGCTCGCCACTGGGTGGACCACCGCACCAGGGCCGTGTCCGTGCACTTCGTCCTCTACAACCCTCCCACCCGCCTCTTCTCCAGCGTGTCCCTGCATGCTGAGCTGCTCCCGGCCAGGGGCCTCACCCTCTCCCTCCTCGTGGAGTCAGTCACCATCTTCCACAGTGACTCAGCCCCAAGGTACCATCTGCTGCTTCCCCAGGTGAGCTCACCGGCCTCTCGGCCACCCATGGAGCACAGTGCCCCCACATGCCCTCCACAGACACCTGCCATGCCCACTGGTGTGGGCACAGGACAGGAAGACCCCCAGGGGAACCAGCCAGTCTGAGTGGCTGGTGCAAGTGCAGAGCTCTCAGGGTACAGATGCCATGTCAGGGGCTTGGAACTGAAGCCCAGGCCCTGTCCAGGGCTCACTCAGGCTGCCATGACCTGTGCCTCACACAGGCTTCAACTCAGACACTGATGTCCCTCACCCTGTGAGAACCAAAGATGAGTATTGGAAGCTTAGCTGTGGCTTACCAAATGCTGTCCACACACGTTCCAGCTTCCGCAACGTGGTGCTACTGTTCTCATTCCTGTCCTGGGGCCCAGCACCTGATCTGTGGCGGCAGCACGCTCCCTTGTCCCCAAAGGGAAGGAGGGGTCCCAAAAGAGGCATTTGTAGTTTTAAAGTGTTCACTGGAAGGTGCACAGGGCCCTACAAGGCCGTGTGACCTCAGACAGGCCAGGGCCCCTGCTGCTCTCAGTGAGTGAGGGGGTGAGGGAGTGAATAGATGAGGGAGTGAGGGAGTGAATAGGTGAGGGGGTGAGGGGGTGAGGGCAGTCATGGTGGACGGGAAATGATCAAGGTGAGATCACCGTAGACAGAACCTTAAGAAATTTCTTATGTGCAGGCTCTTTCAAAGATTTGATGTGGCCAAGGAAACTGTTAATACGTTTCATGTATTTTCCAAATTCATTAGCACTCTTTCTCTTGAGCATCATGAGGAAGGACTGGGGGTGAGCGCTGGGCAGTTCTCACAGGCCAGGGCTTCCATGAGTGCACCCGTCTCGAGCTCACGTGTATCCCTGTCACCCGTAGGCAGGTCTTTGAGGCTGGTGGGTGGAGAAGTGCAAATGCCCGGGGGCCTGCGAAGACCATGTGTGTCTCAGAGCTCCACAAGGCCAAGAACACTCTCAGATCGAACCCACTCGTGAGGGTGGGCGGCGGTTTCAGGCTTCCTACACAATTCACGGGACTTTTGTCATCTCTTATTTCGTGCTCCTCCAGCTGGCCTTCCTGGTGCTCACCCTGACCCACCTGTATCTCCAGCTCTTCCGCCTGGCCGAGAAGGGCGTGCATGGCTACTTGCAAAAACCCGGGGCCTGGCTGGAGGTAGGCCCTGTGTCCCTCACAACTCGTAGTGGGCAGAGCTATGCCGGGCCTGTCTGCGCACCAGCTCAGCCAGCGCCATCCCCATTATGTAAGAGCCTGAAGGCGCTGAGGCGGTGTCATTCCCTGCACCCCAGGCTGCAGCCCGTCTGACGGTCTCTCTGTGCCCTGCAGCTGCCCCTCGCCGGGGCCGGCCTGGCCTGGTGCGCAGCCTCCGGGCACCTGCTCTCTCTGGCCGGGGAGGTGACCGACCAGTTGCACGTGGGACTCCTGCGGGGCTTTGTGGACCTCGGTCCCATGGTGTCGTGGAATCAGGTAGGACGGGCGTTGGGGCCACACAGGTGGGCCCTGGGGCCTGCTGCTGTTCAGCCAGGCGGCTCTTGTCTGTCAGCTCCTTTCCCAGACCCCAAGCTCCATCGGTAGGAAATGGGGTGCTTCTGGGTTCATGGAGGTTAAACGTGCGTGAGAAGTGTGGGTCGGGTGCTCATTCCCACCCAGAGGCGGGCGGCACTGAGTCCCCATGTGTGTGTGGAGTTGCCTTCCTCACTCGGTCCTGGGCTGCGATGCACAGCGCCTGGCCTGAGCGGGCCTGACCTCTATGGAGCCGCAAGGTCAGACTGGAGCTGGCCCTTCTGAAAAGCTCTAACGAGTTTCTCCTTCCTGGTGCCTTCCCTCTGCTGATGCCTGACACACGCACCCCTCTCATATCATGGCTGGGGTGCTCCTCACACCAGGGCACACCTCCCGTGTGCCCGGCCCACAGGGGTGATGACGCTGTGCGCCCTGTAACAGGGTGACACGCGGCTGCTGTGTTCTCTGCCGCAGAGGGTGAGGTGGCTCCAGGGAGCCCTGTCGTTCCTCCTGACCCTGAAATGCCTCCGTCTGCTCGGCTCTCACAGTGCAGTGGCGTCCTGCACCTTCACCACACGCTGCTGCCTCGTGGGCGTCCTCGCACCAGGGGTGAGAATTCTCCTCTCAGAATATCATTAGGGCATTTACACGCTCTGCTCTGACTTTCCCTGGCGTGTTATTGTTATGATGTATGTGGTCAGTACCACCTCCTGGGTGCTTGCTCGGTGCCAGTAGTGGTGCGTGGCCGTCTTACTTTCCTGGCTTCGTGCCTGTGTGGGTGGATGGGGGAGCAATGTACGTTACCACAGACAATGGGACTTGACTGAGCTACCCTCAGCACGAGATTGCTCTTCCCCGTCCTTTCATAAGTGGCTTGTTTTACTGAGCCCTCGAGGGGCACCAGGAGCAGAAACAGTGAGACAGGTGCCCCTGGCAGCAGGCATGGCCTCCAGCAGCTCAGGGTGCAGATGGCAAGGAGGGGCGCTGGTGGGAGGAGGACCAGGGGAGAAGGGCGCCTGGGCTGAGTGCCTGGGACGAGTGGGGCGGAGCTGGCACAGGAGGCCCGGGGAGAGGCCAAGGTCTTACACCTGATGATGTGATCAACAATCCAAAAACGGCTCCTCCAAGCTTTTCCTTATTTTAAAGCGTTTAGAAGCTCCGCCAGATTCTGGGGCTCCCGTGATCCCGTGTGCAGAAGGTCAATGTGGCGGGTTTTCCCCTGCAGCTGGCGGGGGTCCTGGTGCTGGCCGCCCGCGCCCACCTGCGTGGGATTCCACTCCTTACCACGGCTCCTTCATCGGGCACCTTCGCAGACACCTCGCACCGTTCTCCAGGAAGCAGTGAAAGAGACACGTTCCCGGGCCTCTCCAGGTCGGAGGGGCGGGTCACAGCCAGGCTCTGCACAGCCCTCCTGGCGGCAGTGACCACTCTGTGGGTAGGAATGGTATGTGCCCAGCCTGGACTCTGAGGACAGGGTTAGCAGCCAAATGTCATGGTCATGACTCCCCGAGGCCCATCTCTCCTGTGTTGGGCAGGGCTGAACCTGGTCCAGTCGGCTAGACACTTTCAACAAGATGAAAAATCACTCCAGGATGTTGCGTCCTCCAGGGAGCCTCCCAGCCTGAGCCACACCCCTTCTCTCCCACCTGATTTTAGGCAGAATCTTTAGGCTGTGTAGGCTGCCTTGTCCTGTTACCTCGATCTTCCCGTCTCCAAAGTGTCTCCCATCAGCCAGCTGCGCAGGACATGTTCTCTGGGCTCAGGGCTGAGTTAGGAATGGGACTCCCTGCGCCCCACCTCCTGCTGATCTGCCACATGCAAACCTAGTCCTGTCACATGCACCACATGCACACTCACATACACACACATACATGTACACACACACAGCCTCCGGCTTAAACTCTGTCAAAGTTCCCTATGACCTTCCCTGCTGCCCCTACTTGGGGCTGATGACTTACAAGTAAAAATACAGGACATCAGCTGATAGTCCCATCTCAGTAAACACAAACGCTTCTTTAGCAGTACTCTGTCCCTGCAGTGGCTCAGCTCGCCTGTGTTAACCATTTCTCACTGCTCATCTGAAAGGAAAATGTAGGTAGGCCTCCTGCTATCGCCACCCTGCCCCGCCTGCCCCGCCCCTCCCCACCCTCTGCCTGCTCTGGCACCCTGGTCTGTGGGTTCTCAGCCGGGCCCTCCGTAGTCCTCCTCAGGTTTGCTGTCTCCTTTCCCAGCAGTGGGGCCCAGCACCCTGATTTTCAGAAACTTCTCCAGGTGTTCCTTTGAAGACAGTGCTGGGAACCTGCTCTGTGTCTGCCCAGGCACAGTGCCCCTGGGAGCCGGCTGGCGCGTGGGCCACACGCCTTACCTCACCGCCTCCCTGTAGCCCCGCCCCTCTACCCACCAAGGTTCAGTGTGAGGTCACCCTAGGAGCTTCCCTGGCTGCACCAGTCCAGACCCCTAGCTGCCCGCCTTACCCCCATAGCTGCAGTGGACACCATGGTGGCAGGTTCACTTGTGCCTACGTCCCTTGCACCTTGAGACACTCCAAGGGCTGTGTGGTGGGGAGAGGAGGAGGGCAGTCTTGGGAGGGTTTTGTGGGTGGGAAGTTGCCCGGCAACTCACGGGGAGCTCCAGGTCGGAGAGCTCCCAAGGGCAGCAGCACTGGGGCTTATACCTGCAGGGCCCCGTCTTTCCAGGGGTGACAGCTCTGTGAGGTTTTGTGCGACACGAAGCAGCTCCCAAGGGCTAAAACTCTGCTTGTTTGGGCTCTTTACACGATCCAGTGTGCACACCGGCTTTTGAGCTAGCAGATCTCAGCCTGTGGCGGGAAACAAACCACCCGGGACCATTCCCAATTCGCAGGGACCTTCGCTGGCTCCTTTGTGTACCAAGGGCCAGCTGTGTCCTGCCTGGCTCTGTCTCCAGGCAGGAGCTCTCGCGGGACGGGGCCACGCAGGCCCGCCAGGGGGAGCCAAAACACAGCCTGGGATCTTGCCTGTGGGAACGCAGGTCCAGTTCAGAATCTTGCTGCAATTTAGCTGTTCATGAAGAGAGCTGCCTGACTTTTATGCTGCCCAACTGCTGCCTTACGGACAGGAAATAAAATATCATCAGATGTGATCTCCGTTTACAGTTGAACAAATTCACAAGCTATTTTTTGCTTAATAACATGAAGTGTGTCTTTATTTTTTCCTTTTTTCCCAGCTCAGAGGTTCCCTCGTGGCTTTTGCTCCCAAACGAAAATCTTTTCAAAACCAGTCTCTTGTGAGACTTGGAGACGCGATGGACTACATGTGGGGGGAGGCCTGCTCTGCGCTGGGGCTGGAGAGGCGGCCGCCGGAGGAGGCTGAGCCGGACACGAGCCACGTAAGCTCCGGGTTTGCATCAGTGAGCCCGTCCAAGGTGACGGTTTCGATGCAGAAGTTTGCTTTTAGTTATCAAAGCGAGACTGTGATTCTGCACCAGTATCCCTCAAAGTCACAGGACTTTACTGACAGTCCTAGAGGCTTCACTGTTCACCAAGCCCAGGCTCCCCCCACTAACTCCTCTATCCTCGAATGATCCTGCAGGGTCAGCAGGGGGGGGGAGAGGGGGTGTTGGGATTCTCTCCATCGCACATGCTCTATTCTGTCCTCTTAGCCACCTGAGTGTCGTCCTGACCCGAGTCAAACAGACCAAAGCAGATGTGTGCACACTGGCCCAGCTGCTATGAGGGCTGGCGTTCAGGTGCTGCCAGGGCAGCTCTGAGCCAGCCATACGCGTGGTAGTCGTGGGCGTGCGTGGGCTCCACTGCTTGCCGTACTTTCCGTAGATGGCTGCCTCTGAGTCCACTTTACAGTCCTTCGTGCAGGTGTCTGAGCCTTAGTGCTTCGATGCACCGCTGTGTGATGTGCTGAATGAGGGACAGGTGTGCACGCTTTGTACAGCGTGAGGTCTGTGCACACCTGTGTACGACGCAGTGCGTGAGGGAATGGAGATGTGGGTCCCGTGTGCTCCCTAGCATAGCACATGCCACCTAACGTCAGTGCCATGAAAGGCGTCAGAGAATGAGGGGGATTAGGCTCCTGGAGACTGTACTAGTCTCTTTTCCTCCCTCCAGAACCCCTCCCTGGACGAATTTGCAGACCTGCTGGATGAACTGCTGCTGAAAATCGACAGTCTGTCTGCCTGCCTCCCCCTCCCTCTTCCAGCGCAGCCGCCCTGGGATGCGCTGCAGGCTGTGGCCGGGGCAGAAGGCAGCCCCTCGCTGGGGGCTTCTGATGACCAGACTGCAGGGGTAAGCATGTGAAAATTGGTTTATCCGTTCTCTTTATCGTTTAAGTCTTAGAGGAAGTGTGAGGTAGTCGCTGTTCACATCCCGTGCGTGTACCTGCCCGTGAGCGTGGGTGTCAGCCGTGGTGAGAGGCGCTCCGGTGGGAACTGAGGGGCGGTGTAATGTGTGGTGGGACTTCCAGCTCCACGCGGGAACAGGAATGTCTGTCTGCTCCCTGGCAGCTGACTAAAGCTGGAATCCGCAAGGAGACTGAGGACAGAGTGGGCTCTGTTTTCAGAGGCCCCGGGAAATAGCTGTGACCCAGAACATGAGCGGGATCCACTGGCGACCCAACAGTGAAAATTAGGCCTGAGGCAGAGAGGACACGCCACGTCTAGGGGCGCATGGGGGGCCCACAGAGACCCTGGTCTGGAAGAAAAGATACTAGAACCAAAAAGAGTGGTTCCTACCTGAAACCTGCCTGGACCCCACACCACAGGCTTGAAAGAAAACCATCTTTGTCCACAGCTGCTGATGTGGCGGCTGGGGGAGGGGCTGTTGGTGGCTCACACCTGGAGCCACACACCAGGTGCACACTGGACAGGAAGGGAGCTGGGCCCTGTGCCAACACCTCCCAGTGGTGGCTGCCCCAGGATCCAGAGAGAGTTGCAGCCAAGACTTGCCACTGCAACGTCTGGTGGCTGTGTGTCTCCTCGGGAAGCCCGTGCTCTCAGACGCTTCCTAGCCTCTCTTGGAAAGGGCTGCCTCATGCAAAGATGGGGCCCTGGGGTAGAAGTGACCGTCGGAGGCATGTTGTCGCCTGGCCTGTGCGAACGCGCTGCCGGGAAGGGTCATCACCAGCTGCCACGGAGAAGGACAGGTCGGCTGGGACCTGGTGGTCTCCACACCAAGAGAGCTCATGGGAAAAGCCCAGATGAAAGAGCTAAGTGATGCAAGAAGGTGGACGAGAGACTGGGAGTTGAGGTCAGAAATGGAAAAGAAAAGGTGAAGTGACAAAAAGAGTCATAGATTCACAGGAGAGGTGGGGGTATGGATGGCAGCTCAGGGAGGGTGGGAAAGATGAGATGAGAGAGGATGAAACCTGACTGTGGGAGGTAACCGCGCAGAGGGCAGTTAGGACATGCATGGCCAGTGTCCCCCGCAGAGAGCCGGAACAGGGAACAGGGAAGTGTTGGAAGATACCACTGAAGAGAAGTTCCTGGATTAAAGACATAGATCCATATATTTAGAAATAAATTGTATCCAGGAAAGAAATGGATTCACATCTATTAAAAGCAGAGCAAGCTCCATAGGTGATGGATGAAGACACAGAGGTGGTACTGCTGGTACCTGATACCTCCTGGTCCCCATCAGCCACCTACGAGTGAGTGAAAACTGTCCGGTTATTTCCAAGATACTTATTAATTATCATATACATTGTGAAAAACGTTACATGTGCATATCAGTAGAAAACTGAGCAAAACATAGTTCTACTAGAGGCCTCTTGCATGAAGATTCCCACAATAGGCCTTCCTTCCCCTGGCTGCCAGCACTGGTTTTCCTCTGGCACCCGGGACCCAGGCCTTTGGTCCAGCCTCGGCCCCTTACCCAGGCTGGCAATACCCCCTTCAGGGTGGCAGTCCCACCTGGGGTGCCTGGCTAGCCCCGCCTGGGGTGCCTGGGTGAGGGGATGATGGCTGTTTGCAGGCTAACCAGACCCCCCCAGTGGGGACTCTTACTCCATGGGGCTGTGGCCAGCCTGGGTAAGGGGCTGAGGGCCGTTTTCAGACTGGCCAGAGCCCCTTCAGGGTGGGTGGTCCCACTGGGGTGCCTGGCCAACCTGGGTGAGGGGCTGAGGGTTGTTTTCTGGCTGGCCACGCCCCCTGGAGACCCAGGCCCCCAGCCACTCCTTCAGTGGCGGCCAGGATGGGCAGAAAGCTTGGCTTCCTCTGTCGTCAGGGGCAACCCAAGCCTCTAGCTCCCTGGCCACTGCCATCTTTGTTGGGTTAATTTGCATACTTACCCTGACTGGTCTGTGGGCATAGCAGAGGGATGATCAATTTGCATGTTTCCCTTTTATTAGTGTAGATAGACTAGGTCATATAATGAGCAACTGTAAAAGAGTGGGAGGAAAAAGGATAGGGTACTACTTATGTTTGTATCATGAAAACAGTGAACTAGAAACATTAGCAGATGAGCATGCACTTATCTTCATACCATAAGGTTCATATTGGCATTTCTGGCATATGTTATGGGGCAACAACCAATGACAGTAAACTATGTATCTATTCAACTCAAAAAGGCAGGAAAAATGCACACACACATGTGCATCACACACATGCACATGCCTGCACCCACACGTGCCTGCACATGCAAACTAAGAGCACAAAGAAGGAATTTGCAAAGCTGGGTGTATAATTTAATTAAATCAACAGCAAAAATGAATTAACCCAAGTGATAATCCTGTGAACCAATAAAAGTGAGTACAAGAAAGATATGAAAACCGTGAGAAGGGAAGATAACCTTAAGGAAATGGGACGAATTGAGAGCATTTCGGAAGAGAGAACAGCCATCGAGACTTCTGTGTACCAGACACGGATCCGATGTGCACAGTGTCTCAAGAGCTAACCCCTGAAAGCCCTCTCGCCCAGGGCGCCCCATGAAACACACCGGGTTCCTAGGAACGCAGATGTAACCCCTGTCAGGCAGTTGCAGAGTCAGGGGCAGAGAAAAGCTTGCAGAGGTGTTTCTATGAAATAAAGTAGCACATGGATATCAGACCCGGACAGAATCCCAGATGTGAAAAGACAAAGCCACAGGCCAGTCCTTGGGTTTACTGCCGAGGCATCCACACCCAGAACCAGGCTGAGGGCCACACGCCTCACGTGAGATCGAGTCAGGAGCAGACCCGGCTCCTCCTCAGGAAACACGTGAGTAGCCTTCACCCCAATGCGGGGACATGTCTGCTTTCCTCCCGGCCTGCACCTGAATATTTCAACGTCTGATTTCTAACACACATCGTAGTATCACTTCTCAGCCTTTGGCTAAGATCAAGTGTAAAGCATATAATAAGCAAGGAAAAAAGAAAGGAAGGAGCTGATAACATTAAAACATAGGAATCTGCCTCGAGTGAAAAGCCAGAGCTGTGCCTAACGCTGCCACCTGCAGCCCTTCCCCCACATTCGGGTAGGAGACAGCGTCAGTTCAAGCCCTCAGCACACTTCTGGGCATCCCCCCTTTCTCTCCTGCGAGCACTTCTGCTAGAGGTAGACCTAACTGCTGGTCGGAGGGAACCTCACCGTCACCTGTACCATGGGGGACAGTCTACTGCGTGCGCAGCTCAGGCCCCTGCAGGTCCCAGCTGTCACAGCCTGTGGTCATGTCGAGACTCATGTCGAGGCCTAGTAAACGCTCAGGTGACCATTTGGCTGCAGCTGGCACCTCCGCCCCGACCTGTTCTCTGTGAGAAGGCGGGGGCTGGCCACAGGACAACCTCTAACCCGCATTCTCTTCCAAGAAACATGGTCTTCAGGCGGCTGTTCTGAGGTCTCATCCCCAGTTCCCACAGAAACAGTACCACCAGCCAGGCCAGGCCTCACCTGGCAGGAGGTGCACAGGGCGTGGGGCCCCACGGTGGTGTCGCTGGCATCACAGTGGCTGGACTCAGGACAGGCCAGCTTTTGTGTGCTGTGGTCTCAGGAAGCAACCCCATGTGAGTTTCTAACTTCAGGGCATTGCTTCTCGCCTGAGCCACTCACAATGAAGATGGTATCTTTGTGGGTGGGTGAGGATCAGGCCCTGCGGCTGTGCATAACCACCTGTGGTCCCTTTGCTCCCTGGGTTCCGAGTGACTCATGCAGCGAAAGGCCAGCTGCCAGTCTCCTCTCCCGGGGTTTCCTGGGCCCGCCTCCTCTCCTGGCCCCAGTCTCCACAGGAGAGGAGCTGCACGCAGTGGCTTTCTCCTGGGCAAAGGGACTACCCGGCGGCTCCCTCCCCAACACCAGTGCCCGCTTTGCCAGGCTGCAGGCCTTGGAGAGCGCTCGTGCACCTTGACAGTGCCAGGTGGGTTCCACATTGTTCCTCCTGATTCACTCTGATGATGCACAGAGAGGTCAAGTAATTTGTCCCAGGTCACACAGGTGTGTGTGTGGGGGAGTGAAGACGGGCACCACCAGGCTGTCCTGTGGCAGGTGCACAGGGTCTCCCACCTGAGTGTGGGTGTGCCCCACGGCGTCTGCCCCACAGCCTCCATGCCTGGGCACCTACGATGGCAGGGGCACTGATTGCTCTTCCTTCTACCGCTCATGCAGGTTGATATGGAATCTGTTTCCTTTCAGCCCTCAGGCATCAAGAATCCGCTACGGCCTGGGCTGTGCTGAGGTACTTACAACACGGGTCTCCTTCACGCACGAGGAACGCCAGGCCCCCAGAAGTGCCTCTGGGCAAGCTCCCACGCGCAGTGAGAAGCCACACGGAACCAGGTTTACATGTCAGACTTGTCCACCTGGGTTCGGGGCGGGGTGGCTCCTCTGCCAGGCGCCCTGGAGCTGTGAGTGGGAGACTCGTTGGTACGTCCGCCTGACTGACTTTCGGTATCAAAGGCTAAAACCTTATTTTGCAGAATTTCTATTCTGTCTATTGAGTCTGACCGTGCGAGTCATCTCAGAAATCTAATAAATGCAATGAAATGGGCCAGGATGGAAGTCACATCGTTAAATAAGATTTTGAAATGAAGTCCTCATTTTGTAGTTAACAATTGAATCCTGCAGACTGATAGCTCTCATTTTTCCTGACTCCCTAATTCAACATGAAATGGTAACGCAGACAGACACTTCGAGTTTGGCTGGGCTTTTGTTTGAAACTTTAAAGACCTGCAGCTCTCAGATCAGAATTTGCTAAGCTGGTTATTGAATTTGGAGCATACGTTCCTATATTTGGATTCAAAATAGGTTCAAAATGCCTGTTTGGAATGTGGGAGAAAGGGCATGAGAGCTGGCAGGGTGTGGACACGGCTCCAGAGTCTTGGGGTCTGGGCCGCAATAGGGCAGTGCTGGGCCAGGCCCCTGGGAGGGTCAGGGGTGTCCAGATCAGGCAGACCCCGGGCAAGTGCCCGCCCGCTTGAAAGCAGAGTCCAGTGGAGCCTGCGGTTGGTTCCACCAGAATTGGGATGGTCCACTTGGGCGCGTGGTGCAGGGCCTGGCAGCCAGCACTGGCCTGCTCGGAGCACGCACTTTAGTCTCCGTGCGCACTGACGCCTCTGGGACACGGCGGTCTCCTCTGCGAGGGGAGTCGAGTGTGTGCGTGGTTGGCAGGCTGGGATCGGGCCCCGTTTTACATCTCTGAGCTGTGATGCCGCGTCCAGATGGGAGATCCCTGCTTGAGCCACGTGGCCTATGGCTCGCACGATGCCTGTTGACCCCCAGCAAAGTCACAAGATGCAGAAAATACACCTTCACTGAACGTTGTTTCGTCCCAGGGGCTCTGGATTGGCTGGCTGTTCTCGCGATTCGTTCATCCAGAAGCAGTCATTGAGCACCGTGTTTCCAGGGCATCTGTCCTGGCAGGGGAGGCGGCAGGAGGGGCTGGGCTGCCCCTGGGCCGGGGTCCGTGTGCTGCAGGCTTGGGTCTCGCTGTGGGCTCTTCTCTAGTCCATTGGGAGTCACTGTTTGTGATGGTGTGGGACAAGGTGCGTGTCCAGTCTTTCCAACACATTTGTGAGGAGACTGTTCTCTCCCGCTGTGTGTTCCCTTCCAGGGCCCTTGTCAAAGCCAGTGGGCAGTGGTGTGTGGCCTTATTCTTGGTTCTCTATTCTGTCCCATTGTCTCTGTTTTTATGCCAGGACCATACTGTTTTGAGGACTATAGCTTTGCAATATAGTGTGACATAAGGAAGCGTTTTATGTATCTTTTATCTCAAGATTGCTTTGACTATTTAGGGTGTTCTGTGGCTCCATACTCATTTTAAGATTATTTATTGTTGCTGTGAAAAAAGATGCCATTGGCATTTGGGTAGAGATTGTATTCAACGTGTGGATCCCTTTGTGCACTGCAGACATGCTCACAGTGTCAATTCTTCAATCCGAGAATGGGGGCATGTTTCCATTCTGCTGTGTCGTCGTCAGTTTCTTTCTCCAGTATCTTATGGGTTTCAGCATACAGGCCTTTCACCTCCTTCGTTAAACTTATTCCTAAATATTTTACCCTTCTTGTTGCTTCTGCAAGTGGAATTCTTCATTTCTTTTCATATTTAAAACTTCAAAAACTTTGTCTGTAGAAACAAAGTGACAAGAAAACTCAGAGTGAGAAGAGGGATTGTTAACACGTAACACGTAGACCTGACACAGAATCATATACAGGACGCGAGAGCACGCTCCATTTCAACACGCAAAGGCGGGCTCATCCAAACGGGCCAAGCGTGACAAGGCAAAGGAAGGAAGAGGAACTGAATGGCTGATATGCAAATGGGAGCTGCCCAAACCGTCAGCCATCGAGGAAACGCAGGAAAATGATCCTCATCGTCATCCCCTGCTGCCAGCTCAGCACAAGTTCAAGTGTGAGGGCGCAGGAGGTGAAGCCAGCAAACCCTTCACGCTGCTGGGCACCGCAGGTTCCTGCCAACGCGGCGAGAAACGGCTGGAGACACACTGCCTCCTGTACACCCTGTGGGAGCGGGGGTGCTGTCCTCTGTAAGGCCCCCTCGGGGCACTGGACACAGCCCCCTGGGCCTCACCGTCTCCCCAGGCCTGGCTGTACCAGCCTCCAAAGCCTTCTCCCAGGCCTGTCCCAGGACCAAGTCAGGGCCTGTGTCCGGGACCTGTGTCTGGCCACTGAATCCTGCAGGCTCAGATCTGATCGGGGAAACAAGGGGGGGGCATGGGGTGCTCCTGCCCCTGGGGAGAGGGTGAAGGACAGCCTCTGTCTCCGCTTTAAACACCAGAGCAGTGATCAAAGGGCCGTAGGGCCTGGCCTTCCTCCCCTGCAGGGCAGTGAGTGCACAGAGCTCAGGTTTATCTCTGACCTCCCTGCCAGGGAGACTCAGGGAGATGCACCTTGTCTCTGTGGGGTCAGAGGTCACAGGGCTGCTCCACGCCACGCAGGAGAGGCTGTTTCCATGGGATGCCTTTCACCTGTGTCAGCACCTAAAGCCCCAGGACACAGCGAGTGGCCGAGGGGCCCCTGCAGTCATCCTGCCTCTCAGGACAGAGATGGGCAGGAGGCGGGCGCCTGTGCCCGGAGGGCCTGCCCTCTGTCCACACTCTGCCGGCCCAGGGCTGGAACATCAGCATCAGGATTTTAGGGACACAGTTCAGCCCAGAATAACTGCAAATTGCTCTTTAGAGACGAAGGCAGTCAGCCCTCACAGCTGTGCACCGGGGCAGCGCCTGCCTCACCCTGGCACTGGGTGCTATGTCTCTTCAGGACTTTCCTTGCTGGGTCTTCCATGCAGGGGACTCCCTCTTTAGTAACCCGGCGTGGGAGTGGGCTGTGGGCCTTTCGCAAACAGTACTTCTCTGCAGGCAGGACCTGACAGGGCGCCACCAAGGGGAGGGTGGGGCCCAAAGTTCAGCCACAAAGACTGGGTCCCTGCAGGCTGCAGGTCCAGCCCCACCAAAGCTCCTTCCAGAAGTGACGCCCAGCCCAGCGCTTTCTCATCCGAGTCCCCAGCCTGAGGAACAGCAGAGACAGTTGCCCTGAGAGGGTGCTGAGGGCTCAAGGGACAGCTCTCAGGACCCCGCCCCCCTCCAGGACCCGGTTCTGCCTGGGGAGCAAGCTGGCCACATGTTCCTCAAAGTAGATGCCAGCACCGGGCTGTTCCCTCGGATGCCGGCATCTGCATGGAAGGGCAGGCCTGTGCCATCTCGTGGCTGGGTCCGTGGGTCAGAATTGAATCACAGGGAGCATGCAGGGACCCAAATTCAATCACCAGTCATGTTCCTCATTCACCCGTTTCCTCCCGTCCGGGGCCAATTTAATTTCCCTCCTTCTAATGAAGCTCCCGGGAAATTGAATCACGGCCTCATTTCCATCCCAGGGGTTAGCTGTGATGGACGAGCACAGGGGACCTGGTTTGTGGAAGGGGCCGAAGTGAGCGAAGTGGCAGGGCTGGCCTTTGTGACTGTCCTGGTGACAGGGCCCCACTCCCCCTGACATCACATCAGCTGTGACCCCATGAGCCAGGCTCAAAAGAACACCAACCATCCTGCCATTTTCTCAGAAACACAGGACAACTGGAGCCCGTTCACAGCCGCTGTGCGTCTGTTCCCAGAGGCCAAGGGGACCGTTCATAGGCTGTCCACCTGAGGCCGGGCACGTCAGACCAGCCACTTCCCATTTGGGAATGGGCATCTGAGTTTACCGGCACTGCCCCCCTGCGTGTGGGTCCTGGCCACGGATGGTGCGGGGTAGGGAGGCAGAATTGGAGCCCAGGAGCTGGGGTTTATTTGTTTTGTTTTTGTTTTAATTCTCAACAGAATTAACCGGCTCTTACATTAGTTACTCTTTTAAATTTTAAAAAAATAAATTTATATCCCCTGCACTCATTTATTTTATCCCCCAAAACCTTCCTCCACAACCATTGATCTGTTCTCTGTATCTGTGAGCTTGGGTTGTGTTTTGTTTAGTTGGTTTTTAAAGATTCCTCATATAAGAAAGAGCATATGATGTTCGTCTTTCTCTGTCTTTTTCCCCCACTTAATATAATGCCCTTGAGGTCCATTCAAGTTGTTACAAATGGCAAGATTTCATTCCTTCTTATGGCTGGATAGTATTCCAGAGTGTGTGAGTGTGTGTGTGTGTGTGTGTGTGTGTGTGTGTGTGTGTGTGTCGCATTTTCCGTCCCATTCCTCCATCCATGGAACTGAGGTTGCTTCCCTATCTTGGCTGTTGTAAGTAATGCTGCAGTGAACATGGGGGTACAGATACCTTTTCCAGTTAGTGATTTCATTTCCTTCAATATATACCCCAAAGTGGAATTGCTGGGTCATATGCTAGTTCTCTTTTATTTTGTTGAGGAACCTCTGTACTGTTTTCCATAGTAGCTGCACCAGTTCACATCCCCACCGCAGGCTCCCTTTCCTCCCCGTCTTCACCAGCACTTACTACTTCTTGTGGCAGCAGCCATCCTGACAGGTGTGAGTGACAGCTATTGTTCTGATTGCATTTCTCTGGTGATTCATGATGTTGAGCATCTTCTCATATACCCGATGGCGATCTGTATGTCTTCTCTGGGAAAATGACTATTCTGATCTTCTCCCCATTTTAAGGGGACACTTGGACTTTTGTTTGTTGGGAGGCTTTTGATTACTGATCCAATCTCCTTACTAGTCACCGGGCTATTCAGATTTCTGCTTCATCCTGGTTTAGTCTTGATGGGTTAATGTTTATAGGAATTTAATAATTTCTTCCAGGTTGTCCAATCATTGTTCATCACAGTCTCTTATTCTCCTTTGTATTTCTGGGATATTTTATAACATCGCCTCTTTCATTCCTGATTTTATTTGAGTCCAACATCTTTTTTCTTGTTGAGCCTCTCTATGGGTTTGTCCGTTTTGTTTATCTTTTCAAAGAACCAGCTCTTAGCTCTTTTGTTCTTCTCTGTTGCCCTTTAAGTCTGTATTTCATTGATTTCTTCTCTGATCTTCATTATTTCCTTCTTCTACTGATTTTGGGCTTTATTTTTTCTTCCTTCTCTAGCTCCTTGAGATGCAGTGCTGGCTTGTCTGAATCTTGTTTCTGTGTCCACGTTTATCTCTATGGTCTTACAGCTGCGTTGGCCATCCGCACATTGTGGCATGCCATGCTTCCACCTTTGCTCGTCTCAGGCACTTTTTCATTTCTCTTTTGAGTTCTTCTTCGACCCATTGGTTATTCAGTAGCATGTTGTTTAATCTTCACATATTGTGAAATTTCCAGTTTTCTTCTTGTAGTTGATTTTTGGTTTCATACCATTTGATTCAAAAAGTTGGTTCATATGAGTTCAGTCTTCTTGAATTGATTAAGGCTTGTTCTGTGGCCAAGCATATGTTTTATCCTAGAAAATGAGTTCTGTGCCCTTGAGAACCAATGTGTGTCCTGTTGCTTTGGGATGAAATGTCCTGTATATAAGTCCATGTGGTGTGAGATCCTTTAAGGCTGATGGTTCCTTGTGGATTTTCTGTCTGATGATCTGTCCATTGATGTGAGTGGGTGGGTATTAAACCCCCACTATTATCGTATTGCTGTCTGTTTCTCCTTTCAGGTCTGTTAATATTTACTTTATATATTCAGGTGCTTCTATGTTGGGTGCATACATGTTTACAAACTAGAGGCCTTTGCATGAAATCCGTGCAGGAGTAGACCTTCCTTCCTCCGGCTGCTGGCACTGGCCTCCCTCTGGCCCCAGCTTCGTCTCAAAGGTTGTCCAGAGGGATGTCCAGAAGGACGCCTGGTCTAATTAGCATATTATGCTTTTATTATTTTAGATGTTAGGTCCTCTTGTTGGGTTGACCCTGTATCACTCTGTAACTCCTGTCTTTGTCTCTCATTACAGTTTTGTTTTGAAATCTGACTTTTCTGCTATGTATGCAGCTGCTCCATCCTCCTTTTGATTCCATTTGCACCCCTTCCCTGCAGTCTGCATGTCCTCACACCTGCAATGAATCACCTGCAGGCAGCCTGTAGGCGGGCCGTGTTTTTTTACTCATCAGCCACTTGTCTTTGATTGGAGAATTAGTCCATTTACATTTATTTTTTTAATGTATTTTATTGATTTTTTACAGAGAGGAGGGGAGAGGGATAGAGAGGTAGAAACATCAGTGAGAGAGAAACATCGATGAGCTGCCTCCTGCACACCTCCTACTGGGGATGTGCCCGCAGCCAAGGTACATGCCCCTGACCGGAATCGAACCTGGGACCTTTCAGTCCACAGGCCCACGCTCTATCTACTGAGCCACACCGGTCAGGGCAGGCCCATTTACATTTAAAGTGTTTATTGATGGTGTGTACCTGCTGCACGTCAGGCCCCTCACTGTTCCTGCACGTTCGAACTTCCTCTCTTGTCCTCCCTCCTCGCTGTCTTCCTCGAGGTTCGATGCCTTTCTTCAGTGATGCTTGTCGTTCCTCCTTCGTGTACCTTGTGCTTCTGTCTGTGGGGCCTGTTAGTCCCCAGGTAGCAGCCTAATTCTGTTTTAAGTGGATAACAACTTGTTTCATCCTGTTCCCAGGCCACAGTACGCCCCTCCCGGCCCATAGCTTGTGGTGTGACATCATTGTCCTAATTACGGTCACTTTTCCTACTGGTGCCTTTTAACCTTCTCACTAGCTCTGTCGGTGGCGGATCTAGCTCCGTTGCTGTATGCTCACCTTTCCAGTGAGATGATTCTCTCAAACTCTCCCTTGTCACCAGCCAGTGCCTGCTGTCCGGCTCAGTGCAGTCCTGGGGGTGGATTGTGGGGTGGGCTCCTTTGGCCTTTGCGTGACTGGAATCTGAACACAGCGCTTCCACTGAGGCCCAGATGTGAACGTGCTCTGAGCCCAGCCTCTCCAGGGGCTCCTCTGTGGAGCGCTGCCGGACGACCAGCCTGCTGACGCCTGGTGCTGGGACTCAGCACAGCCAGAGGGTGGGAGGATTCACCACCACTCAGAGTGGCATGCAATCTAAAACGTACGAGTTGCTTATTCCTGGGATTTTCTATTTAATATTTTCAGGCTGGTTGACCATAGGCTACTGAAACCACGAAGGCAAAACTGCAGATGGGGGTGGGCCACTGTGTACAAGACTGAACGATGATACTAGAGGTCAGCACAGCGGTGGCCTTGGGAGAAGGAGAGGGGGGTGGGGATGAGTCACACAAGGACTCGGGTGGAGGGGAGCTGGGGACGCGGGTGTCCAATCTGTGAGCATGCCCTAGGTGTGCGGTCACGACGCTGTGCTGACGAGACTCAGTCCCTAACCTGGAGTCTTGGTGCTCAGGGTGGGCAGGAGATACTGAAAGGCCTGGCACTGCCAGAGGGCTCAGGGGGAGGGGGTGCGTGAGGCCTGAACAGCTGGAAGCCGCTGTGCCTCTCCCACCCGCCAGCCCCCTGTGAAATGGGTGTTGCCCCGGAGAGTGGAAACCTTTCTGGTGCAAATAGCTGATTCCCGACTGAGCTACACACACTGCACAGAAGAGTATGAGTTCTTTGGGGCAGGAACATTTTTAGTCTTAACATTTTTTTAAACATGAGCCTGTCTGGGTCTTCTAACTGTAAACAATCCTCGTGAAAGGTCTTTAAAAGCCTCCCCCGGGCGGCAGGCTCTGTGGACGCGGACATTTGGGGAGAAGATGTGAGCTAAAGCTCTTAGCGGCTCTCCGGATGGGGTTGTTTTCACAGCCTTGTCATTCTCTGTCCTGATTCTTGGATCCTCTGAGCATTAGAAGAAAGTGCACATGTGGCCCCCATTACATGTCTCCTACGTAATGAGATGGATAAAAAGGAAACTGTAGAAATAACAATCCAAAAGTAAGGGGAGCGGAGCGGGTGTGCCCAGATCAAGGGGCTGCCCGGCTGTGTCTGGTGTGTCGGTCATCGCCTCTGCCTGCGCGCCTCCGACTTCACAGCCTTCCCACTGCACCGCGCGAGGTGCCGAGGGGCCGCGGCTACCTCGAGGCACCCTGTTCCGTCTGGCACTCAGGTTGCAGGGTCCGCATCCACATTGTCTTCCCCTTGATTATTCCTGGGAAAGCACCGGAAGCTCAGGAAACTGGCATTTCCAGTGACAATCAGATTGAAGGAGAACCGGGCGATGCTGGACGGTCTAAGTCTTGAAACCACGGCCCGCGGGCCACATGCGGGTGTTTTTGCTGCCTTGTTTTTTTACTTCAAAATAAGATATGTGCAGTGTGCATAGGAATTTGTTCATAGTTTTTCTTTTTAACTATAGTCCGGCCTTCCAACGGTCTGAGGGACAGTGAACTGGCCCCGTTTAAAAAGTTTGAGGACCCCTGGAAGAGAACACACAGCGGCCAGCACCCTGGCTCCATCCGGGCCCCTGGCGCAGGTTCCCACTCAGGTCCCGCCTTTCCTGTCCACTGTCCCCTCTCCCACCCCAGAATGGTGCCTGCAGTGCCTCTCGGGGATTATCCCCCAGCTGAGCCCAACCTCACGGCAATTCCTCAGTGAAGTAGCTCAAAAACAGGAGCGCTTGCCAGTGCTGGGACGTGCGGGAGGACAGGTGATAGCAGGAAGAGAGAGTGGGGAGAGACAGAGGAATCTCATTGGGACCCCTTGTTCTGGGGCGTCTTTGTCCCGTTCTAGTCAATGACAGAGCAAGTGGCCTTCATTGCTGCCCGTGGAGCATGAGAGGAACCCGAACCCCTCGCTCTGTAACGAGATTTCCTATGCTCCCCTGAGGCCAGAGCCCGAGCCCATTTCCCCCTGATGAACGTGATGGGTGGACCAGGTGCTGAGCTCTGACCTGGCCAGGCTGCCCGTCGAGAATGTTGGATGCAGATCCTGTTCTCCGCCGGCCGCCTGCTAATGGGGACATTACATCTTTCCTAACCGGCATTGCCGTGCGGTAATCGGCTTAGCCCTTCGCCATCCGGCCAGACTGCCTCCACCTGGCTCCGGGCGAGCGTCTGGCTGATGTTCAGTTGGGCAGGGGGGCTCGGCTGGTTGAGCTAGGCGCTGGCTTCAAGGGAAAGCAGCAGGGTGTCCTGGTAAAAAACAGAGCCGGGCAGCAGCTGGGGTGCCAGCCGGTCTGGGTGGGAAGGTAGGAAGCCCTAGTGCCCGGGGGTCATGCTTCCTGCTGCCCCCATTCCCGCTGGGTCTGACCTCCTGCTGACACCCTCAGAGGGGCCAACATCTGTGGTCACTGGCTCCAGGGGCCATTTTACCTCCCCCATCTCTTTGGTTATTTAACACCAGAGGCCTGGTGCACAAAAATTTGCACTTGTGGGGGTCCCTCAGCCCAGCCTGTGCCCTCTCACATCCCTCTGGGAACCCTTGAGGGATGTCCACCTGCTGGCTTAGGCCTGCTCCCCAGGCGATTGGGCCTAATCTGGCAGTCAGACATCCCTTTGGCAGCCCGGGGGGGCCCTCGGGGGATGTCAACTTGCCAGTGGGGAGCAGGCCTAAGCTGCAGTTGGACATCCTTAGCGCTGCTGAGGAGGCAGGAGAGGCTCCCACCACCACTGCTGTACTGGCAACCAACAGCCTGGCTTGTGGCTGAGCAGAGCTCCCCCTGTGGGAGTGCACTGACCACCAGGGGCAGCTCCTGCATTGAGCATCTTCCCCCAGATGATCAGTGTGTGTCATAGTGACCACTCATTCCCAGTGGTTATGCTGTTAGGGTCAATTTGCATATTGCCCTTTTATTATATAGGATTCTAACCAGCCATGAAGTAGGCAGGTCTGGTCACTGTGAGGAAACCGAGGCAGATACACTGGGAAATGTGCTGAGGGAGTGCCCAATTTTGCCTGGCACCAAATCCCACCACTTCACCAGTGGGTGACTCTTTGCTGTAACTCTTCCTCTTTATTTGATTCTTTTAAGCTTTATTTATTTGTTTGTTTGTTTGTTTATTTTTAGAGGGAGAGAGAGGGAGAGAAACATCAACGATTGATCAGCTGCCTCCTGCATGCCCCACACTGGGGATCGTGCCCTCAAGCTGGGGCATGTACTCTGACGGGCAAACTGTGACCTCTAGGTTCATAGGTCAATTACTCAGGCAAATGAGCCACACTGGACAGGCATCTTTATTTGATTCCTGATTACACATCCCCTTGATCACACGTAATGCCCAGGTGTAACGTGTTAACAGGGAATGTCCCATGAGGGCCCAGGTCGTGTGCATGATGCGGGCTTCCCACCTGCAGGGTAGTCCATGCCTGACATGACGTCAGAAGAATGTTCGTGCTGCCTCCAGCAACGCACGCATTGGGGTGTGGGCAGCACAGCCTTGACGGGGTGCTCGGCGTGGGCCTGGGGTCTCCTGCGCGGTGTGTTTCCTGGACTGAGGACAGGTCCACAGCAGCTCCGCCGTCCAGGAGGGGCACGTCGGTGCCCTGCAGACACAGCCCTCAGCCAGGAGAGGCCTGTCCTAGCTGCGCAGCAGCTCCGATGGGCCCCTCATCACATGGGGCTCCTCACACTGGTTTCTGAACAAAATGGTTCTGTGTCAGCTCACATGTTACGAGCTGAGCTACCGGGTCTTCAGAGAAACGGGGCCAGTGGGGCAGAGAGTGAGGGAGGGAGGGGAGAGCGAGCGATTCCTCGGGGACTGGCTCACACAGGTGTGGAGTGTGAGCGCCAGACCCACATCTGCAGGCTGGAGACCCAGGGTAGTCAGTGTCCGAAGGCTGTGGAGCCGGCACCCCTCCTGCTCAGGGGAAGCCAGCCTTCCCGGAAGCGCTTCGACTGGTTAGGTGAGGCCCACACTCTGTGGAGCTTAATCTGCTTTATTTACTAAAAGTCCACTGGTCTCATCTTAATCTCGTCTTAATCATATCTCCAAGCAACAGCTAGGATGACGTCTAACGAATGTCTGGTACCAGGGCCCAGGAGGCAGCCGTCCTAACCTTTTCCTCACACACGAGCGTGACCCATCATGGAATCGGGGTCCAGCTCCAAAGGAGTCAGGGCTTTGGGCGCCCTTAAGGTCAACCCTGTTCTAAAGTTCCTCGTTTGAGCCCTTCTTTTGGGCAGTTTGTAACTATCACTGAGAGCTGGACAGGCGGGTGTGCTGGGCACGAGGCCTCACAGGCCTCACCTGCTTCTCAGGGGCTGTTCCAGCGCCTGTGCACATCACTGGGGCTGTGCCCCCGCTTGCCTGGGGAGTGGTCCTCCTGTCGCTCCCACCATCCTCCCCTTCTTTCCAGCTCCAATCTCAGAGCCAGAGGGTCTGGACAGGTCAGACTCAGGGTCATGGTCAGGATGCCTGTCGTTCTGAGCTGACCTGTGTCGGTGCCAACCTCCCCCCTGATGGGTACTCGGGGATTCCTGTTGGCCTCACTCTGCAGTTGGGCACTACGGTGGGCCCTCCCGCTGATCCTGAAGTCACCACGGGCGCCTGGGTCCTAGCTCCCATCCTGTCCACAGGCTGACTGTCCCTTGGCTGCTAGATCAAAGGAAGGGCAGGCAGGAAGGTGGGCAGAGACTTGCTGTGTCCAAGTTTCAGGCTCCAGGAGGCCTGATGACCTCGCCCCCACCCTTGGCGGGGCCTGGGGAGGGCCTTATGGGCGTGGCTGGTTTCTGCTGGACTTCCCAGCTGCACTGAGCTTGGGGGCTGTGGGAAGTGGAAGGACCCAGCAACTGCCCACACACACACAGCGACCCCTCATCTCCAGGCCCCTGATGCAGACACACAGCGACCTCTGTTCCGCAGGCCCCTGGCAGCTAAGGGTTGGGTCCTGAGTGCGCCCAGAAGGGCAGAGCCATCCTGGGCAGCAGCTGGAATGTGTGTGTGTGTGGCAGGGTGGGATGCGGCTTCCATGAAGTTGTCTGCCCTGTGGGAAGGCACAGGCCAACTCCATGGAGATGGCAAGCAGGATGCAGGAGCAGCCCAAGGGCTGGGAAACACACAGGCGTGGCTGCCCTGCATAGCTCGGGTTGCACGGGGCCTTGCCTGCATGGAAAACAAGCGTCACCGGCAAGCCCTGAGATGCAGGGATGTTTGTTACAGCAGCAGAGCCTGGCCTGACTGACCCATGAGCTTGTGGAGACCAGGGTCGTGATTCATGCCCAGGCTCCTAGGTTCCTTCTCTGGCTCTGAGGGTGGAGGTGACGCCGTGGGGAGCTCAGCATGGCCCCGACCCAGGGGGACACTGATGTGTCATTCCCAAAGCCCAGCTCTGGGCCTGCATCTCCAAGGAGCCTTCCCCACCAGCCGGCGTCCTGACTGCTGTTCCCACCTGCATGCAGGGAGGACGGACAGGAATGAGTGGTCCAGGGGGGCCAGGCTTGGTGGGGGAGGGATGGGAAGGAGGCACTGTGCCAGGTCAGGTCCGCGCCGCCCTGAGTTCCGTGTGTGTGGCCGGAGTGGTCGGCCATCGTCCTGCTTCCCATAAACACTGCGTGTGCTGACAAAGAATCCCGCATACTCGGAGCAGCACTAATTATCCTGATTGATGAACTCTGCATGCCCCGAGAGCCTGGGACCCGACATCCTGCAGTCCCCAGTGAGTCTGGGGTCTGGCTGGCCTCCTGCCGCAGCCGCCACAGTTCTTTCATTACGATCATCCTGAGTGTTTACAGTGGCCCGGCCACTGGGGAAAGGCGCTCACCGTGAGTTCACAGCAAGGTCAAAGGCGGCCAGAGCCGTGGGCAGCGACGGGATGTCTGTTTGGAAGCTGCCTGGGGCCTCGGGACGGCGGCCACCCCACATTGACCCTGGACCCCAGTTCTCATGGCGCCTCCAGGAGATAAGGAAGGAGTGAGAGCTGCAGGTGAAAGGCCCTTCCCTAACGACAAGGTGAGTGCTCGCCTGTGGCTGTGGCAGATCCCCACATCGTGTTGTCAGGAGGCACGTCTGTCGTTCCTCAGCACCTCCCCTCGGGAGTGCCAAGCAGCCGTTTCCTGAGATGGGCAGGGCCTCTCAGCTGTGGCCCCGCTGTGCTCCATCAGTGACTCGAACTTGCCCAGTTGGGGTGGAGAGCTCGGCTGCAGGACAAACCCTACTCTGTTTCAGAGGCACCAAGCCTCCGCCCATCCCGCCAGGGTGTTTAGAACCTGTAGGTGCGTGTGACTCTGAGTACTTCAGCTCATAGCAAAGTCCAGGCTCAACACAGCCGTTCCCTTCCCTGGGTAAGTAATGTACATGCCGGTGTGTGTGCACGCACCCGTACACGTGCACATGCATGCACACATGTGTGCACACTGTGTGTGTATACAAGTGCAATCACATGTGTTCCTGCATGTGGGCACACATTGCACACGTAAGAACCCTCAGTTGTCAGAGCTGACCCGCCGTGTGAGTCTCAGGAAGATCTCACTAAGGGTGGTTTGGGAGCTGGGTTGGCAGAAGAAAGTCGGGGTGCCAAGGGGACACAAAGGAGGGTGACGTTCTCCCAGCCAGAGAGTGTGGGGTCTGAACAAAATGGAAACAGCGGCCTGGAGAAGGCACATAGAGGACTATGCTCCTTCTGTCATGGGAAGTGAAGGTGCAACTTGCTGCAAACATGAGGGTGAAGACCAGGAGGTAATGACAGGATACAAAGCTGGGGCCCCTGCTGAGGTCTGAGGGAGCCCCGAGGAGCAGGGGCCATGGCCTCAGAGCAGAGCCAGCAGTGACAGTTCTCCGCTGACGAATCTGGTCCCCCATTCCCGGCGCCTCAGCGGAGGACACCCACGTACGCAGACCTGAAGCTCTGACAACAAAAAACAGGCGCCTCTGGCCAAGCATTTCCTGGAACGCAGTCCGAGGGGATTTATTGCTCCTTACAGTCGGCGTGCATTCCACTGGGTTTTATAAGACACACTGACCCTTTCAGTGCAGAATTCCATATGGCAGGGATGTGCCTGGGCCTCAGCCCAGTGGTGTCTGCGAGAGGGTTCTCACCGGAACCTTCTCTGGAATCCCAACCCCGGGGATAACCTTGGAGCCCAAGGTGCTGGGGTAACGTGTCCCCACAGAACATCCGAGACCAGCTGCCCACCCCCTCCCTCCCCCCCGGGAAGGACTGAGCATGCTCAGGGTGCTTTCTAAGGAATGTGGGCTAGCCTGGCTGGCAGGGCTCAGTGGTTGAGAGGTTGTGGGCTCGATCCCCAGTGTGAGGTGTGCAGGAGGCAGCCGATCGGTGATTCTCTCATTGATGTTTCTCTCCCTTTCCCTTCTCATCTCTCAGAAATTAATTAAAATACATTTTAAAGATGCGGCAGGAGATAGCCAGACCTGCTGAACTAAGGCATGTGGCAGAACAGAGAAGACGAGGGTTTGGAGAGGAATCTAGGACGTGAAATCAACAGAACAAAACTCATGGCTAATGGAGGGGTCGCAGAGGCCCAGAAGGCAAGCAGACGGATCGCCCCAGCCTGGCCTGCTGGGAAAGACAGGGCCTGCAGGGACTCATGCGTGAGGAGCTGTGCGTCCGAGCAGGGCGCTGGGTTGGTCCCTGAGGATCTGATGAAGGCACCTCGGGGACTGAGGTTCAGGAAGAGCCTGGGCTGGGGCGCCCTTTGGGGTACACATGGCTAGTAGACAGTTGCAGCCTTGAGAGTGGATGAGGCTGTGGGGTGCACGTGGGGGTGGCCTTGGCAGCAGGTGGCCAGCACAGCACCACCCAGGTGGCAGGTGTAGGTTGCCAGGCAGATCAGCGTGCCCAGAGGGAGCAGACCGGGTGGGCGGTGTGTCCTCACCAGTGCAGTGCCCAGTGGGTTCTCCGTGTGCCCAGTGGGCCTTCAGGAATTCCACCAGGGCTCTCCCCTCCAGCCACGGCTTTCAGAACGTTCTGGCCCCGCCCAGCTGCGCTTTTCAACCTGCCACACCTCACCATTCCAGGTTCCCGAGCTCCCTCTGCCACAGGAGGGGATCAAATATCGAAGACGTAAATTTTTAACAATTTAATGAAGAACTAATATGATGCAATGTTAAAACCATCACAAATGAGAGAGAAAATCATAGTGTAAGACTCAAGGACAAGTTCTGCTTTTCTACTTACAAGCTTTCTGTATCGAAAGATCCACGAACAGCAACTGGGCAAGAACGCTACACACACACACACCCCCTCCACCGCACCTGCTTTTTAAATAGCGACCAGTGCCGTGGGTTTTCGGAAAGTCGTAAACTATTCTGATGCTCTTGGCAATGCAAAAGCCACATGGTGAATACCAGGGAAAGATGATGTAGAAATTTATGGGTTGCTCTTGGAAAAAGTCAAATTTTCTACTTGCATATAATCTAAACCAGTCTATCTTTTAAAGTAAGATCCAAAACAGCCCTAGGTAACTGTTCAAAACTGTCTAAAAGACGTAAGCAAGCAATGATGCCATTTGTCTTAACGACTTTTTGTGTCTTAGTTGCTCTGTGAAACGGGTCCGGTGCAGGCTGAGCCTCGGCCTCAGCGTGTGAAGGTGGGCGTGAGCGCTGAGTGCACAGCGTGGGCCTGGCCTGCAGCACCCACTCAGGCAGCCCACGCGGGTCTGCGTCCCAGCTGATCCCGGGGTGTCCTGGTCCACTGGGGCTCACATTTAAATCCTCAGTCTCTCCGATGTCAGTTTGAGGGGGACCAGCGAGGACTGGGCTGGTGGCCCGGAAGAAGAAAAATGGCTTTGAAGGTAGACTGACAGGGCCCGGTCGGTGGTGCCTTCTCCCACGAGAACGGGGTTTGACCTGACTCTGCGATCCCCTGGGCTGTGGGCGCTGGAGCCCGGAACGCCCCAACCCAGCGTTTAAACAACCAGGAAACCGGGGAGGGGGTGCTCCAGCAGCGCCCACAGTCACTATTTGAGGGAGGACATGAACATTCCTAACACAGGTACCATGGGCCGGAGATTTACAGAATGAAACCGCGCGTGGAGCTAAAGCCGGCACACGTCTGTGCTGGTTGAAATGTTTACTCACCTAAAGCAGCGGGTTATGAAGCCAGGATGTGTAGGTGACGCGCGATGAGCCTAGCGAATCCCAGGTAGGCCTGTGCGGCTCCCTGTGGCGTGTCGCTGTGCCGTCCCAGTGCAGCGCACACGGATGTGACTGACTGTGTCCCCACATCACAGTGTGCAGAGGCTCGGGACCTTGCAGGCCTCTGGTCCCCTTCTCCTTCCCACAGTCCAGCATCACTAACGTCCACCACGCGCACTTCTGCCCGTGTCACTAGCGTCACTATGACTTTTCCTGTCCTGTGTCCAGTGCCTTCCAAGTCCCCCCCAGTGAGCAGTGAGGGCACAGAAACTGAGAGATCATCCCTGGGCATGGTGGGCCGGCCCTGGTGGGTCTAGCTGGGCCCTGGGGGAGGGCAGTGGCGTTGGGGAGGAGGAGCTGATGGCTCGGCCCCACGAATCAGCCTGCAGTGACTTGTTCCTGGCAGGACCGCCCAGTGCTGGGAGCTGAGGGCTCCAGGTCACAGCCCTCAGGCCTCATGGACTTAGGGTGCCTCACGGACTTAGGGTGGCTGCTGACTCCCCCTGACCCACTCGCACAGACCTTCTCCACGAGGTGTCTCTGCCCGGGTGCGTCCATCACCCCCGCTCCTGCTCGGAGGGACCAGGAGGTGGTCCCTGCATGGGCACACCCTGCCCTTCACCCCTTCCCAGTGACCTCCCTTCCTGGGCCTTTCCAGGTGAGGACAGGCCTCCCCTGGCCTCTGTCACCAGGCCCTCTGACGTGCCCTTCGAGTTCGTTTAAACAGCCGACGGAGCCGGCTGGGTGGCCTCGCTCCTCATGCGGACGTGTTGAGAGCACCTGTCAATCCCGGGACAGTTAGCTTCATGGCTTTTCACAGGGCACATGTCACTCAGCACAGATGTAGCTCTGGGGACTGAGCTGGGGGCCTGGATGGGGTGGGATGGCGGGGCAGCTGCTCCTGGTGGATCTGCACTTCCCAGTTACCTGCGGGCCCTGTGTCCATCCTCACACCCCCTGGGTCTCCCCATAATGATGCTGTACCTGTGAGCTTTCTCCAGGGAGCATAGGGCCTCCTGGCAGGTGTGATGGGCTGCTGGAGCCAGCAGAACCCCTGGGGGAGCAGGGGACACAGTGACTGGGTTTATGACCCCCTGCAGCAGGGCCAGGCTGCTGGCTGCTTTGTCACTTTTACCTCACCTTTACCTTTCACATGGGGACGATGACCTGGCCCAGGGCCTTGGGGAGTGTGCAGGGCCACGCCACTTGTCACAGACCTCAGAAGGCACAGGCAGGGAGGCTGAGCGCTGCCCCTGGGCAGTCGTGCCACTGCTGACCAGCAGGCTGTCCTTGTGCCGGCTGTGGCAGCCTCGCTTTGCATGCTGCTGACGGGAAGCTCAGGGCCGCGCTAAGAATAGCGAACACTGAGAAAGAGAGCGGGACCCGAGGGCGGGCAGCTGCTGGCGGGCTGCGCTCGCAGGTGCCGCCTGCTGTGCCCGCCTCGGGCATCCGATCTGTTGGGGGGAGAAACTTTGGGTGTTGCTGGCTAATACAACGGAGGCTGAAGTCCATACTGTAAGGAGGAGAGAGCTTCCAGCCAGCGTCCGGCTCTTCTGTAAGGGCCAGGGAGTGAGCATTCAATGCTCCACGCCCGTGGATCTGACCCGCACTCGGCCTGGTTCAGGAGGCCCGCAGGTGGGAAGGCGGGGGGATGGGGGGATGGGTGACCCCACCTCCCTGTGAATGTCAGCGGATGCAAATGCTGCTGCTGTGGCCACTATGCAAACAGTGTGAGGTTCCCCAAAAGTTAAAAATAGAACCACCATCCAACCCGGCAATTCCCTTCTGGGTGTATATCTGAGGAAAGAAAGCACTAACTCAAAAAAACGCACACGCCCCCACCTCTGCACCCCAATTGCGGCGTTCTCCACAACGGCCAAGAGGTGGAAACAGCTCAGTGTCCACCCACGGGTGACGGGATGACGCCAAAGCAGATGGGCCTGCTCATCGACAATGGAACACGACTCAGCCGTAAGGAGAGCGAACCTCACCACGCGCAGCCTCGTGGAGGGGCCCGAGGGGGTCCCGCCCAGGGAGAAGCCAGCAGAGAGAGACACGCACTGCGTGGCCTCTCACATGTGAGACCTTCGGAAGCACACCGCAAACCCAACCCCACGCTCACGGACACAGGAGCAGATCCGTGGCTGCAAGAGGAAGGGGTGGGCGGGCCACATGGGAGAAGGGCCCGACACGGATGAGTCAGGGAGGCAGTGGGTGGTGACTGTGGCCGCAGAGCACATCCTAAGTTCTCGGCGCGAGAACAAAGAATTTATCTATTGTTTCTCCTTCTCCCACCGTCGGGCCATGGGTGCTCACGGAGCTGATCTGGTCCCACCTCACGAAGCATGTGAGTCGGGGCACCATGCTGTGCACCTGATCCTGCGCGTATACCACAACCTGGTAGTTACGTCTAATAAAACGAGAAAGCCCCACAAAATTGCTTATACATTTTTTTGAAGTTTGTTTTTCTCCTGGCTTCCCACACAGTAAACGCTCGATGAGATTAGTCAGTGTTGTCTCCGTTAACGGATTTACCGCCTCTCTCCTCCCTCCACGGTGCTTCCCAGGAACACACAGCAAAGGGCTCCCACGCCTAGTGAATTACCACGATGTGGACGCACCCACGTAACCGCCTCCCAGGCCACCTGTGGCCCTCCCAGTGCCCACCGCTGTCCCCACAAACAACCATTGTCCGACCATGAGAGCCGCCTCCCACTGTCATCCTGCTGCCAAACGCAAGGCCCGAGAGGCAGGCGAGGCCAGGCGCTCACAGCCCACCCCGCACCCCACACCCAGGCAGGGCCTGCCAGGCACACAGCTTGGGTTTTCCCGGGGCCCGGGACTGGGCACCCCCCTGACCCTCCTGAACACCCGCACCCCCAGCAGGCCTGGTCAGGGAACCTCGGCCTCCCTGAGGTCCTGCTGGCGTCCGTCATTTCCAGTTGTGTTAGAGGCCTGGCTCCTGCGAACGGCTACAATGGCTGCCATTCCATTCCTGGTGTCTCCCTGACGGATGGGAGGGGTGGGGGGCACACTGGGGTGAGGGCGCATTTTGGGTTTAAATGTGATTAACCGCATGAATGCCATCCTGCGCCTTCACATTGGTTTTCATTCTCTTTCCCACCAAAAGGAAATGTACTTGTGGACAGTTGGTCGGTGAGTGAGACGAAGGGAGACATCGTTTCAAGGGTCCATGTGGATGGAGCGGCAGAGGGCATTTTCGGCAAGATTCGGGGCACACGCCATCTCCTCGCAGCAGCCTGGCCCCTCCCCCAAGCTAGGAAATGCTAGTATTTTAATCTGCTCACTTCTTAGTCATCCATTCAGCCCAGCGATTTGGTCCCAAACAGATCGCTGTCCTTCGTGCTGCGCTCGTGAACTGGCCTGTGAGGCGAGGGATTCGAACGCAGTTCCTGGGAGGGAAAGCCATGGGATGGGCGCCGGGTCTCGGGGGCCCAGGACAGGAGGACTGAGTGCTGCTCCCCCAAGGAGCCCGGCCTCTGGACAGGTCACAGCTGGGAGCCCAGCTCCTGCTCTAGGTGTGCAGCCCCCGCAGGGGAGTCGGGAGTGTGTGTGTGTTGTCTGGGGGGGCGCGGACAGGCGCGGGAAGGGAAAGGCTCCCGGGCCTGGGTGTATCATGAAGTAGGAGGCAGCCCTCAGGCAGAGACCCAGATGCCTGAAACGTCGGTGCGGCGTTTGGAAGAAGCCCTCTGTCTCCTGCCGTTTGGGTCCGGAAGCCTCGGAGCCGACAGCCCACGCACCGTGCTGGGAAGGCCCTCCGTGCGGGGCCTGTCCCACCCGGTCTCCGTGGGGCCTGAGGGCGACGGGCTGCAGCCGCTCTGTGCTCGGTGTTTGGGGTTTTGGCTGGTTCATGACCCACAGACACTGTGCGTCTCCACAGTGCGGTGCCCGAGGTGGGCGGAGCCTCTCACTGAGCCTCAGTGGGATGCGTGAGGCTTTAGGCTGAAATGGGCTAGGAGTCCTGCCCTCACAGGGGCCAGTGCATCCTGGCCAGGCCTCCAAAGCAGCTCCTCTCTGGGCGCCAGAAGAGGTCACATAGTGTGGCCGCAGAATCAAAGTCAGGCGTCGGCTTTGCACAACAGCTCTCGGAAATGAGGTGGTGGGGCCCAGGCTCTAGGTTCCTCCAGGGAGTGAGTCCGCTTGTTGGTTAATTTTGTATCCATTTTGCTTCCCTCTGGGCCGTAAGCACCTGGCAGAGCTGACACAGCTCTGAGCTTGGCCGGTGCTGAAGGAGTTGGCGCCGAGTGAGTGGTTTCCGCACCTGTACACCGTCCTGTCCGTGGACGAAGCTGGCTTTGGGCCCCCATCCCACAGTGTGACCTCGGGCCCGTCACGGACTCATAGTGGGCTGGCGGGAACAGATGCCTCGGTGCCATGCTCCCAGTTCCTGAAGCCTGGCTCCTCCTGTGGGTGCAGGGGGGTCCTGGGCCAGTCAGGGGCGTCGGAATGACACTGCTCACCGCCCTGCTGTCTCTCACGCCCTCACGCTGCCACCCTCCCTCCTGCACAGGCCCTGGGTGTGGCCCAGACCCGCGGCCCCGGTGCCCTGAGTCTGTGAGAAGTTCCTGATCTCAGGTCCCACTCCAGACCTCGAGTCCCTGCTCCGGTGGCCTGTGTGCCCGGCAAGTCTGGAGGCTCCGCTCTGGGGACAGAGGGGAGAGGACACACTGCCCGCGCCTCGGACCCTGCACTGGTTGGTGTGAGTGCTGGACGCCTTTCTCTGCCTTCGAACGTGCCCGGCGGCACAGTGAAGGTGTTCATCCCGCTCTTGCTCTTTCGGTAGCAAGGACAGAAGCAGACCTCCAGGAGGCACACTGCGGTGACATGCAGACAGCCATCAGGGTCAGGCTGAGGCCCTGTGGGCAAGGGGGGAAGCTAGACCGGCTGGGTCACTTTATCAGAGCTCAGGCCTGAGAGCTGCCAGGAAAGCAGGGGCCCGGCCAGCGTCCTACCAGGGTTGGGGGAGCGGGGGGAGGGGGGGTGCGGGGGGAGCGTGCCGCATGTGCTGGCTGTTCCCTCCGGTTTTCTCTGCGCTGGGAGTGAGCTTCTCATAGAAAATGGGGAGGAGAAGTGGCTGAGGGGGAGACGGTGGAAATTGAACAGACGCTGGCCTTGGTGCCTGGCCTTGGACTCAGATCTGACAGCTATTGCCAAGGTCCTTCCTGAGTCACAGTAGAAACTTGGTGGGAATGTGGTTGGAATCAGGGAAATGGGCCAAGGAGGGAGGTGGGTGGCGAGCTAGCTGAGTGGGAGGGGCCACGGGGGCTGTCCTGTCCTTGCACACCAGCTCAATGGCTTTCCTTCTGAGACTTTTGAATGTGGAAGAGTTTGTTTTTATAGTTTTCTAAATTTGCCCCAGGCCCTCACAAACGGAGCCGGCGCTGGAGGCCCTCGCCACCAGTTCCTCCCCCGCGACTGTGGGAGCGGAGGAGGGACCACTCCAGGCCTGGCCCAGAGACTGGAAGTCCCCTGGCCTGAGAGAAGGGAGTCGGGGCAGTGCCTGGTCTCCCCGGAACCGGAACCTCGGCTCCCGTGACCTCTCTGCTTTTATCTACAGGTACAAGACTTTGTTTCTGAATGCGCATGTGTGCACATGCACGTGTATGTTCATACACACATATTGGACATGTGTCATGCACACTCACACTTGCACATGCTCAGAAACCCTGGAGGTGCAACCCTGGGGATCCTGCGTTTCCTGGCGTATGACCTGCGGGGTCTCTGCGGTTTCTATGGATGCAATCCTGTGGGCCTGGGGATTTGGAGATGAACCCATGGGTTTCTCAGGGTTTCTCACTGGGGGTTGGGTTTTTCAGGGTACCCCCTGAGGGCTGGGTTTCTTGAGTGCTGTTTGGCAGCCTCTGAACAAGCTGGCCCACTGGTTCCCTCTGGGACTGAGTGAGGGAGTAATGAGTGAGTGTGGGAGGCTGGGCACCAGAGAAGACTTCCTGGGGGGCTCAGTGAGGGACACGTGGGGACTCTTCTGCCCTTTGGGGGGAGCGGTGTTGAGTGCGGCTCCTTTCTGGACTGGATGTGCTGTCTCTCGCCCCGTGTTCAGGTTGCTCTCATGTTCGGGTTGCTTTCAGACTGCACCACAGTCTGCAGCTGTGAAGCCCCACTCCCTGTGCACCCCACTTCCCAGTCAGGCAGCCAGTTCTGCGGGGGAGCAGTGAGCTGGGCCCAGGACCTTCCCCCCAGGACCGCTGGGCATCAGATTCCTAATTCTCTCAGATT
>PVJC01013547.1:0-37796 GCA_004026665.1 Murina feae | reverse complement strand
GATTCCCCTATAGGCAGCCGATCCATGTTTCTCTGTCATTGATGATTCTATCTCTCTATCCCTTTCTTCTCTCTCTAAAAATAAATAAAACATTAAAAAAATAACAGAGATAGTCACATTTCACACATTAAACACATACAATTATATTTATCAAAAAATAGTTATGTCCATTTTCAACCTCATATAGTTATTTTAAATGCCAGATTTTATTTTTTGGTATGTATTATGAAAGTAAATTGATGCTTTCCAGCCAGGTAATAATAGCTGCACAAATGTTACATATTTCAAATATTGTAATAGACATTGTACATCTAGCCAGAGAAAGGCTGCCCAGGGTAACTATGTATCTATGTATCTATCTGCCTGCCTTCTTGTCTGTCTATCCACATGCGCATTTGACTGGACTGACAGCAATTCAATATTAGCAGTGGTTACTTGAGTAAATGAGAAAGTTTCACAGTCTCTGAACAAGTTTTTAAAAGGCTTGGACTTGGTGTGTGGGTTCCGGCTAATAGTGTTTGAACATGTGACTGCTCAAGCGAGAACCCCTGTTAGAAGCTGGTAGGATTGCCCTTCTCAGGAAGGGTATGTTTCCTCTCTCAGTGTGGCTTCGCCTCTGGAATCCCTGGTTCACATGTAGGACAGAGCTCTAAAGCTTTCAGAGGCCTCTCTCTTATAGGCTTTCTGCAGGCTCTCAACTCCTGGCGGGTTTCAGTGGGGACTACCCTTTGCTCCTTCAATTTGTCCTAGTGCACAATGTCCTTTTGACACTGCTGCTGGTAGCACTACATGCTTTCTGTCAGCTAGATCCCCAGAGCAGGAACGTAAATCAATACTACGTTCTCTAGGTCAATAAAGAAGGACTAATGAAGAAATCCTTTATGGAGATGGAGAGGGAGAGTGACAAGACTGTACTCTAAATAGTAGAAGAACTTAGATAACCAATTCCTGTAATATTCAATATGATATTAAACAATCAAACGTTAAACTTTCAGGGAAAAGCATGAGGAATGGTGCTGGGATGATAAACTATTGATTAAGTTGTTCACTCGTGTGTTTAAACATTTTTATTGTAAGGTTTACTACATGCCAGGAGCCCTTCTAGATGGCTGAGTCTGTGATAAACAGAATATGTAATGTTCCTGCCCACTTGTATGCTAGTGGGGGAGACAAACAATGAACATGAACAAACTCTGGTGACAAAAGGTAGTGCTCAAGTACTGTGAAGAGTAATAACAACATTGGCCACTGGATGGAACCCATTGCTTTTCTCGTTTCTTCATTTCTTTAGCAATCCACTCCAAGAGAGACACTGTGAGTATGACACCCTGTTAATTAAATAGGTTTTCTGGGGACAGGTGATAGGAGCTGTCTCTCCTTCTATCTCTCCTTCCCAAATCGGATTTCTTTTTTCCACTAATTGACTGATAAGGGAAATAAGGTTAAGACATACTCAGGAGCCATCTGAGATATGTTGGGATTAGATCAACTCCTTCCTAAATTAGAAATCCTTTCCCCTCAATTTCTTGGGCATTTAGTTTTCTGTATTATTTCATCTCTGTCTTCACCACTAGACAATGAGCTCCTTAGAGAGGGACTACGACTATATTCCCACTCCTTGGCAGAATATGTGATAGATACTCAACCAATAATTTTGAATGAATGATCCCTGTAGCCTAAGAAGCAATGGCTGCTTTTCATGAAGCCTCATCTAACTCCCTCGGGACTCTGTTTTGAATGTAGTTTTGGGGGAAAAAACTCAGAGTAAGTTTTCCTGTCTTGTGTTCTATAAAATCCTGCTGTCAAAGAACTCACGGTGAGTGGGAAGGGTAGTGTGTGTGCGTGCGTGTGTGTGTGTGTGTGTGTGTATAATAGGCATATTATGTAGCACTGAGTTCTGAGCCATATTTATTCCTCTTTCTGTTTGGATAAAAGCCCAACACACAATGGATATGGATATTTAATTTATCTTTGCTGTTGAAAGTATTACAGCTATCCCCTTTTTTCCCCACTGACCCCCCCATACCCCCCTGCCCCCCACAGTTGACAAAGTTCTAGTGCTCAGAGAAACTTAACAAATACTAGGCACAAGCTTTTGTCAAGGATAACTCTAAAAATAAGGGTCTTGAATCTTCTTCTCTACAGTGAGTAAAAGGAAAACCATAAAAACAACAGGGAGTTGGAATCTAAGGAAATTCATACATTGTGATCGATCCCATCATCTCTTGGTCTTAGAATGTTTTTCAGCATAGAGGATCACGTGCATGTTTACTTATTTCCACCTAAGTACTCCATTTTCAAAAAACAGCTCTTGTAAATGGTGTTTTCTTAACTTTCAGTTTCCAATAGTCCATTGCTTTTATATAAAAATACAGTTGAAAGTGGATTTTTGTGTATTAACCTTGAATCTTATAACCTTGTTAAACTCACATATTTGTGCCAAGAGTTTTTCTTGTTGCTGTTTTTTTACTTTTTTGTTGTAGATTCCCAGGGATTTTTCTATGTGGATAATCAAAGTGTGTGAGAATAAAGCAGTTTTATTTTACTGTTTCTGATCCTTTCTTACTTCCTTTCCTATCCCCTTCCTTCCTTCCTTCCTTCCTTCCTTCCTTCCTTCCTTCCTTCCTTCCTTCCTTCCTTCCTTCCTTCCTTCCCTCCCTCCCTCCCTCCCTCCCTCTTTCTTTCTTTCTTTCTTTCTTTCTTTCTTTCTTTCTTTCTTTCTTTCTTTCTTTCTTTCTTTCTTTCTTTCTTTCTTTCTTTCTTTCTTTCTTTCATTATTGTAGGAAGCCTTTCATTATACTGTTTAAATGGAGAAGAGAGACTGCCCATCCTTGCTTTATTCCTGTGTTGGGGGAATATCATTTTGTTTTTCATCATTAAGTATGCTAGGTGAAGGGTTTTTGTAGATTTCTTTTATCAGCTTAAAGAGGGTCACGTTTTCTCAAGTTGTGACATTTTTCAAGTTTCTAAAACTGCTTGAGTTATGCCTTGGGTGGAGTGACCAGGGAATCTCTTTTCCTTCAGTCTTTAGCTTATGACACATCTGTTCCTCCTTCTTGCCATGTTATTCTTGAGATGCTCTATTTCTCTCTGAAGTTGTCTGCTCTCATTTTGGAATCCTTCCTTTAGCAACATGGCCTGTTCCTAAAAAGGGACAAATAAAGTGTAAATAAAGTAGAGTAGTAAGCAAATCTCAACTTCTAACTGGTTTCCACATTCATAGTTCTTTTTTGAGTATTAAATTTCTTATTGAAATTTTTTCTAACATAAATATTCGTTATAAGAGGCCCAGTGCACAAAATCCAAGCACAGGTGCGATTCCTAGGCTTGGCCGGCGATAGAACCACCAGCATCTGGTGTGGAAGGGCAAGTCCCAGCTGACTTCTGGGTCCTAGGCAGCAACTGGGCCCCTGAGTCCCAGGGCAACTGAACCTCCTGTTTGCTCTAGCTCTGTGGCTGCCAGCCGCCATCTTGGTTGGGTTAATTTTCATATAGTCACTCTGATTGGCTGGTTGGCATGGCTTGGGATGTAGTGGAGTGATGAAATTAGCATATTACTCTTTTATTAGATTAGATACTTTTACTTGGACATCCTTGCTGCAGGATGGCTTATTTTGAGCCTCCTTTAGCTAAGAGAGATTTTGGTTTATACCTTCTAATATACTGATAAACTTAAATTATAAGTCCCATTAATTCTATACAATCTATATGGGCAATCTTAATCGTGTTATTTTTCTAATCTTATAGACTCTCATACACACACACATACACACATACTCAGAATTTTATATACACACACCTGACAGAAATAAAAAATTCTCAAAATCAAAGGAAGTGTCTCAATCTTAGATCAGGGAATTTGATTTAAGCCTCCATAGCTTGGTGGCAAGAGTAGGAGGATGTAAGTAAGGACATCAAGGCTCCTAACTGTCAATACAGATTTCTGCACATAATTCACTACACAAATTAGGAGTAGGGCATAGCAGCCAGGAGTGGAAGACACAGGTGTGGGAGGCAAGAAGTCTTTCTGCTCATAAAGGTTTTCTTAGAAACTAAGTCATACCAGGTGTGACAAACAGTGATTGTAGATTCTTCTAAGTCAGGGGTCCTCAAACTTTTTAAACAGGGGTCCAGTTCACTGTCCCTTAGACTGTTGGAGGGCTGGATCATAGTTTTAAAAAAAACAAACTATGAACAAATTCTATGCACACTGCACATATCTTATTTTAAGCAGAACAGGCAGCAGCGGCAAAAACACCTGCATGTGGCCCACGGGCTGTAGTTTGAGGGTGCCTGCTCTAAGCGGTGAAGGTGTTTCAGATATCTTATGGATCTGTGTGACCCTATAAAAGCTCATCTTTTCTGAACCTCTGTTTCTTCTCCTAAGGTATAGGTACACAATAATTCTTGCTTCACATAATGTTAAGCAAGTGATACAGACAAGACATATTTACAATGCCTAGAAGATAATAGCTACCATTGATTGAAGAATCATCTAATCTAATAAAAGCGTAATATTGAAATTGACCATTTCTTCAGGATGCCTAAGCCACACCTACCAGCCAATCAGAGTGGCTGTATGCAAATTAACCCAGCCAAGATGAATGTCGGCAGTTACGGCTAGAGTAAACAGGCAGCTTCCATTGCAGCAGAAATAAAACTGTTTGCTGGCTGGCCGGGTCCCTCTGTGCTCCAGGCAACAACATATTTGCAACATTGTCTTAATTATAGAAGCCTCGGTGCTTCAGCAGGCCTGGGCCCGACTACTAAGATAACATTCTCTCAATTTTAGAAGCCACGAGCTGAAGCAGACAGGAGGCTTCCTTACCTGCCTAGGCCTGGGCTTAAAGGAACAGTGTATCAATTATAGAAGATAGATAAATCCCAGAAACCTGCTTCCAGCCAGCCTTGCTGGGGCATTGGGTCAATGGGAGCTGTGGGTAGCCTGAAAACCTGAAAATGCCCCTCATGCCCACACCCAGGCTGGCCACACCCCAATGGGGTGAGGGACCCCACTGGGGGGCTTGGCCAGCATACAAACAGCCATCAGCCCCTCAACCAGGCTGGCCAGGTACCCCAGTAGGGACCCAAAACCTGAAGGGGCTGTGGGCAGCCTGAAAACGGCCCTCAGTCTGTTACCTAGCCTGGCCACACCCCAATGGGGTGAAGGTCCACACTGGGAGGCTTGGCCAGCCTGCAAACAGCCATTAGCTCCTCACCCAAGCTGACCAGGCATGCCAGCAGGTGGACATCCCCAGATGGGTCCGAGACTGTGAGAGGGCACAGGCCGAGTTGAGGGACCTCCTGAGTGCACAAATTTTTGTGCACCGGGCACCTAGTATATAATAAAATAGAAACATGCAAATTTACCATCCCTCCACTATGCTCAAGCCATGCCCACAAGCCAATCAGGAGCAAGTATGCAAATTAACCAAACTAAGATGGTGGCGGCCTCAGAGCTGGAGCAAGCAGGAGGCTTGGGTTGCTCCCAGTGATGGAGGAAGCCAAGCTTCCCGCCTGCCCTGGCCAGCCCTTGGTTCTGTTCAAGGCTACAAAGTTTCAATTATAGAAGATAAATAAATCCCAGAAAAGTAAAAAAAAGAAATAAAGGAGAGGCTGGGAGCTTGGGTTGCTGGGGAGCATGGCCAGCCTGCACACAGCCATCAGCCATCACCCAGGCTGGCCAGGCACCCCAGCAGGTGAGGGGCTGATGACCATCCCTGGCCAGCCTGGGTGAGTAGCTGATGACCAGTCTGAAAACGGCCCTCAGTTCCTTACCCAGGCTGGCCAGAAACCCCAGCAGGACCCTGAACCCTGATCCAGGACACCCTTCAGGGAAAACCAGCTGGTCCCCACCCATGCACCAGGCCTCTATCCTATATAATAAAAGGATAGTATGCAAATTGACCCTAACAGCAGAACAAGTGGGAATGACTGGTCACTATGACACACACTGACGACCAGGGGGCATATGCTCAATGCAGAAGCTGCCCCTTGGTGGTCATTGCGCTCCCACAGGGGGAGTTGTGCTCAGCTACAAGACAGGCTGCCAGCTCCCTCCTTCTCAGCAGGACTAAGTATGTCTGACTGCAGCTTAGGCCTGCTCCCTACTGGCATACCCCGAGGGCTCCCAGGCTGCCAGAGGGATGTCTGACTGCCAGCTTAGGCCTGATCACTCGGGGAGTGGGCCTGAGTCAGTAGGTGGACATCCCCTGAGAGGTCCCAGACTGTGAGAGGGCACAGGCCGGTCTGAGGGACCCCCCCGAGTACACAAATTTTTGTGCACTAGGCTTCTAGTCCTATATAATAAAAGGGTAATGTGCAAATTGACCCTAACAGCAGAATGACTGGTCACTATGACACACACTGACCACCAAGGGGTAGATGCTCAATGCAGGAGCTGCTCTCTGGTGGTCAGTGCACTTCCACAGGGGAGCTCTGATCAGCCCCAAGCCAAGCTGATAGCTGCCAGCACAGCAGTGGTGGCGGGAGGCTCTCTCACCTTCTCAGCAGTGCTAAGGATATTGGAATACAACTTAGGCCTGCTCCCTGCTGGCAAGTGGACATTTCCCAAGGGGTCACAGACTGCAAGATGGCACAGGTTGGGCTGAGGGACCCTGCCAAGTGCACAAATTTTTGTGCACTGGGCCTCTAGTCCTATATAATAAAAGGCTATTAAGTAAATGATACCCTCAGGAGTTTGACTGACCGGGAGTTCAACATCTCACTATGATGTGTGCTGACCCCCAATGCAGAACAAAGGAAGGACCCAGCTAGTAGCTGGCAGCCAGGGGAAGTAAGGCTCTGGCTAGAGCTGGCAATTGAGGCAGCTGGCAGCAGGAAGCGAGGCCCCCATTGGTCCTGATTGCTGGCCAGGCCTAAGGACCCTACCCATGCCAAAATTTTGTGCACCAGGCCTCTAGTCTATATATATAAAAGCCTAAATGATCATTCGACCATTTGACTGTTCTACTGTTCGACTGGTAGCTAAGGTGTGCACTGACCACCAGTGGGGAGATGCTCAAACCACAGGTATGGAAACATGGACAGACCTATGAATCTCTGTGGGAAGTGGTGAGGGCAGAGGGGTCCCATATTGCGAGATGGCACAGGTCAGGCTGAGGGACCCTACCAGTGCATGAATCCATGCATCAGAACTCTAGTGTACTGATAAAGGACTGGATGTGAGATGAACGATAATAATTTTTTTAAAAAAAAAACAGACATAAGCAGGCTCCAAGTCAGGCAGAGAGACAGGGATTGAAAGGTATAAGTGGGCAAGCAACGTCCTTCCGAGTTTCCAGTTCTAATAGACACACAAACAGGTCAGGGGGAGTGGACAGAAAACAGAAAAGGGAAACCTCGAGGTGATGCCATCACATACCTGAAGTTTAAGAGACAGAGCCCTCTCTTGCTCTGCCATTAATTGGGCCCGCTCCTGCTCCATCTTCTCAGTCAGTTGTTTCATATGTTCCTGATGACTCCATTCTTTCTCCTCCATCATCTGCTGATTCTTCTTTTGCATTTCCTCCAGCATTTTTGCTGTGGCCTCTGCAGATTCAGCTTTCACACGTTGCACTGCCAGGAGGAAAGGAAGAAGATAAATTCATGTGGCTGACCACCTTGCCTTTTCTTTTTTGTGAACTTACCTGTCATCGTTGCTGCTGACTGCATATGCCCACTGAGACTGACTTTGGTCAGTAATAGGCACCTTTGCTCATCTGGCTCTTGTTTAAGGACCCCAGGTTCTCCAAGCCAAATAATTTAAACTTGTAAAAGCTGTCGAGGCTATGTAGTCTCTTGACTTGCTCCTCACCTTCGATCTCCTTTTCCTTTTCTGTGAGAGTCTGGTCTGTCTGTAGAATTGCATCAGTCACAGACTCCTTGGACCTCAGGCATGTCTGAAGAACTTCTTCACTCTAGGATCCAGAGAAAATGGCATTAGTGATAGGAAATCACTGGAAGCGCTTATTCCTATTTGCCCACCATCTTGTCCTGTGGGAATTGCTTTGCTTGGCCCTGGTCCTTGTACTGGTCAAGATGCTCCTGTCACAGGGTGGGCACATGCTCCAGGTTGGCCCAGCCTGGCATCCTATGAAGCAAAATCTGTTGTAAGAGATTGATATAAATATAGATTGAGAGTCTCTGTTCTCTGATGAGGGCTCTGCTTTTGGAGCTGTTGGTGCTCTGGTCCCATATGGGGTGAGAAATGAAGCCATCGTGGAGAGAGCAGATCCAAGGAAAGGAGGTGGAGGGAGACAGGGAGGAAGGATGGGGTTGAGGGGAGCAACAGAGAGATGGATGAATACTGGTTACCTGTATTCCCTTCCTGGGTTCCTGAAGATACTTTGTCTTCAGCTCATTCATAGTCTGCATTAAGAGACGATATCCTCCTGGTTTAGAGTAAACCCCCTGCTTTAAATCTTCTTCTAAAGGATGGAAGATATCCTGAAGTAAAGCTGAGCAGCGATCTGATGATGCTTTCATATTCTCTTTATAAAAGTCATCTCGCCTTTTTTCTAGCTGGGCCTTTAATGTGAAAATAGGAAGTAGAAGAGTACAGGTAAAATGTTAGCTTGACCTCAGGATTTTTGCAAAAGCTTCTCAGAAACCAGTCTGTGACCCCTGTAAAACTTATAGGCACCTCAGCAGGACCACACCCTTCCTCCTGATCCTGTCTTTCTATTGAAGACCCTTCCCTTTGGAGATGAAGTTCATGGCAGAGATTGCAAGCTTTACGTTAGCATTTATGCTACCCTCTGCCGGTCATAGTGGGCCATGGCCTTTTGCATTGCAGCCAAATTCTCTATCTGGGCCAAGGCCAGGACTGCGTTCTCCATGCAGGGCAGATCCCCACTGCTGATGGCATTGACATAGGTCGTCACCAGACTCTCCAGCCCTACAAATAGAGAACCAAAGAGAATGTTTGTTGTAGGTTGGGTGAGGAAGCAGTCCATCCTCTGTAAATCTGATGATATCTCTCAACACTCATTTATGTCCTCAGCATCGCCTAGAAGTTTGCTAGAAATGCAGACTCTCAGCCTCTGCTCCAGATCAACTGAATTAAATCCTCTCTGGCGAGATCTTGGGTGATATGGATACATATCAAAGGGTGAGAACCTCTGTTCTAGGCACCATAGACCTGTGTGTATTGAGTGACTGTGCTTTACCCTAAGCACCATTAGGATAGGAAATGTACCTCTCATTTATGTTTCTATCATCAGTTCTGGTCCATGGTAAGCATTTATAAAATCAATATTTTTGAAACCATTAAAAAGAAGTCCTCTGCCCTGGCCAAGTGGCTCAGTTGGTTGGAGCATTGTCCCATGCACCAAAAAGTTGTGGGTTTGATTGCTGGTCAGGGCACACACCTAGGTTGTGGGTTCAATCCCCAGTTGGAGCACATGCAGGAGACAACTGATTAATGTTTCTCTCTCACATTGATGTCTCTCTCTCTTTCTCTGAAATTCATGGAAAAACATCCTTGGTTAAAGATTAAAAAACTCAAAATAAATTTAAAAAGAAGGCCTCCATTTTTATTTATTCTAGCAGAACACTGTCCAAGAGAACTTTCTGGGATGATGGTTGTGTGCTATATGTGCTGTGCAATATTGGAGCCATTAGCCATGTAATCAGAATTGTTAATTTTCTTTAATTCGAATTAATCTACATTTAATTTTAGATACATGTTGCTACTACACTTGTCTAGTAGCTATTATATGGGATAGTACTGGTCCTGGTTATTAGGGCAATTTTAAGCAATAGAGCTTTCTTATTTGTCCTGTTCTATCTTTTCTCACCCATGAAATCTGACTAATAAAGTCTATTAGAAATGTGTGTCATCTAGAATGTACCACAGTAATGGTAGTGGATTTGCATTATTCAAAGCTGAAACTAGGTGGATGCTATTCCACCTTCCTTTAGTCTTAACAGTGAGAGATATGACGGGGAAGAGGACTCACGGCGTCCATTGACTCGGATGCCTCCTGAAAGAGTTTTGACTTTGGAGTTGCTAAAGATGTAGGAACAGAAGTCTGCAGCTTGTTGCACAAATTCAGGGTCCAGCTGATCATCATACATTGTCTCCAGTTGACCCAGCTTCTTCCGATGAGTGGGCCGATCAAAGATAAAGCATTTCTTCTTTGGGAAGAACTTGCGGATACAAAGTCGGGGCAGGTTAAATTTTTTATCTTTGGGACTGGTACCTGGAGAAGATAAAAAGGGCCTTGCTTACTATAGAGGCTTGGAAACTTTTTCTGTAAATGGCCAAATGGTAAATGTATTTAGCTTTGCAGGTCAGGGGGTTTCTTTCCCAAGTATTCAATTCTGCTATTAGAGCATGAAAGCAGCCATGGGCAATCTGCATAGTATTCATTCAGTAAAACCTATTTGTAAGATAGCTGGCAGGCTGCATGGGCCATCATTTGCCTGTGGGCCATATTTTGCCAACCCCTGCCCTAGCGCACTGTCATGCTTTAATCTATTTTCTTTAAATATATGCCCAATTCTACTCCATATTCCTTGGCTAATTACAGCATCACAAATCCTAAGCAGGGAGATAAAAATCAATCTGATCACAGTACAGGGAAAGGTGAAAGAAAAAGAAACCTGTTCTTAGAACAGGGGAGAAGATAATTCAAAATCAAATCTATGAATTTAGATATTAAACAAGCATTAATTCTTAGAACTAGGCAGCTGAGAATTAGAAAACTATATATGTAAAAACACTAAATAGAAAAATAAAAGATGATGGTTTTTATGGCTTGTGGTTCCCAATAATCATTTCTCAGTCCCCTTTACCTTGCTTGAGTTTGAGTGAATTCTGTAGGTACTCGTCTGCTTAGATGGGTTGCCCATCTACTTCCAAATCTAGGGAAAAATCCCTCAGTGTCCACACAAAATCTGGAAAGAAGCTCACAAACTCAGCTGAATCCTCAACCTCATTTGCATCAGGTGAAGATTTTGCCCTTATTTTCTCTGTCAGCTCCATCACATAGCTGAGTAGCAAACTAAGGAAAAATGGTGTAAAAGTACAGTGCCCCTCATGCCATATTAGTCCCACATATTCCAAACCTTTGTTGTGGCTTTGTTTCTAACCCAAGTGATAATTCTTCCTGCCTTTGAATTGCTTTTTATACTTTCTCTTGTGCTTTATCCGCCAGGATTCCCATTCAGGGAGATGGGTTTTAAGAACGATTCTCCCCTTGATTTTGATGCTGTTGTGGAGCACAGAAAGGATACTGCAGTTGGTCCATGGCCTGCTGGTTTATGGTCCCCATGCTATTGTACACAAAGGTGCTGCTCAGCAGTATTGCCAGGGCAAAGATCCAGGAGTCATTTTGGTTGTCACCCTGGAGATCAGAACACATTTCGGCCAGGATTATGATTTATTCTCATGGCAGTAGTACACAGATGCTTACTTAGTGGAGTGGCTTCTTTTTGATTCATGACTTAGAAGAGGAAAACAAACCCGAATGAAAATGGTTGTTAGTGGGACTTGGACTTTGAATAGTCTCCTGATTAGTGTTTTTGGTGACACGTATTCTCACTGGGTCCTTTTATGACCATTTGCAGATAATTGCAAAACGAATTGTCCAGATTGGTGGGCATTCTAAAGCCTTAAATGTAATTTAATTTTCTCTATGTTTTTACAGCAAAATTGACTTATGTAAGAGTAATAATACTTATAGCTGTTTTATCTAGTCATTGTTATTCACCTAAGACTTTCCATTCTTATTAAATAATCAAATAATACTGTGAGGCAAATATAGACGGTTTGCATAGGTTTTACAGATCAGAAAGCTGAGGGTAAAAGAAGTGAAATAATTTGCTAAGGTCACTGTGTTAATGGCAGAGTTTAAATTGAAACAACAGTTTAGGAATTCTGAACATTAATCCTTAACTAAAGTTCTCTGCAGGATAAGATTCATGACTGATTTTGTTTGTAGTACCTTTATACATTTGCATTAACTGTCTTAGCTTATAGCCTCTTGTTAATAGAATACCACCTATTGACCACTATGCTCCTCTAGGATTCTGCGTTAGATTTTCTTGATTCCCTGATAGCAAAACTTGGTCACTAGCATGTAAACAGAAATGAAAAAAACATGTATGGTTTAGTGCCAGCTCTTATTTGAATAAAATTTAAATAGTGTAGATAATACCCAGAAGTGAGAGGATTGTCCCCAAATTGAATCTTCAGTACTTACCTTCTCTACATCTCCCAGACCCTCAGTGTCAAGCAGAACTAGGGTGTGGTTTGGTTTCTTAGGGTGAGGCACACACCACATCCAGATGCCTTTGGTGTGAGACTGAACCGTGGAGCCCAGAGAGAAGCCTCGGGGTGGGAGGAGAAGAGAGAGGGAGTCGAGTTTTAATAGCAGATATGTCTTAAAATGGAGATAAAAGTTAACATAATCAAGGAAAGGAGAGAGAAAACAAAACTACAACCAGTAGCCTGGCTGGCACTGGCTCAGTGGTTGAGTGTTGACCTATGAACCAGGCGTCATGGTTTGATTGCTGTTCAAGGCACATGCCCTGGTTATGGGCTCCATCCCCAGTATGGGGTGTGCAGGAGGCAGTGGATCAATGATTATCTATAATCATTGATGTTTCTATCTCTCTCTCCCTCTTTCTCTTGGAAATTAATAAAAACATATTTAAAAAACAACTACAACCATTATTAATTTACAGAGAAACAGAGAAATTCAAATATCCAATATGCAGAAACATTCAACACCTTTTTATTATAAAAAAATTAACAAATAAGGACTAGAGGAAAACTACAGCAAAATAATAAAGGCTATGTATATATTAAAAGATTTCAGTGAACTACTCACTCAACGGATAATTTTCCTTCTACAGTAATTAACCAAAATAGCTCAAAGACCTATATGTAAGAGCTAAAACTATAAAAGTCCTATAAGAAAACATAGGGATAAAGCCTCATAATATTAAATTTGGAATTATTTCTTGGATATGATACCAAAAGAATAAACAACAAAAGAAAAATGATAAGTTGGACTTCAAAATTAAAGCTTTTGTGGATCAAAGGATACTATCAATAGAGTTAACAGGTATCCTATGTAATGGAGGAAAATATTTCTTAGTTAAGGGATGAATATCCAGAATATATAAAGAAGTCCTGGTAAGAAAATGGTTCAGAGGAGAATCCAAGATGGCAGCATAGGTAAACACCGGAATTGCACCTGTACACAACCATTTTAAAACTACAATGAAAAGAAAAAACGGACACCACCCAGACCCACAGGAAGGCTGGTTGAGTGGGAATTCTACAACTAGAAAGAGACTGAGACTCAGAGGAGGTGCAGAAATAAAGTGCAGAGGTACGGAGGCGCGAGCAAAGGGGCTCGCGGAAAGGGCTGGCAGCATTTCGTACCAAAGGGAGGCACAAGCTCCCGACAGCTCTGAACTCCAGTTTCAGGCAAGTTTCTGGGAACTCAGAACCATACGGGGTTGAGCTGGACTGTCTGGCACCCTCGGGCACTGGGAAGAACTCCAGAGTGGCTTGAGACACGGTGCCTCTTAGGGCAGGACTGAGAAGCAACCAAGTTGGTTGCTCCGCTCTGCAGATTCCCGAGAACCTGCCCCACCCAAGCGGCATGCAGAGGCTCTTGCATATAAAAGGTTGAGTAGCCTCAGGCAAAGGCTAAAATGGCACCTCCTTGGAGATACAAGTGCCAGCATACCCAAGGGTCTGAGTGGTACAATCCTAAATACAACTCCTCAGATTCATAAGAGACACACTCGGGGCAGACGCAGTGAGCACCAAAGCCCCACTGAAACAACTCTTGCCCCATAAGGGTGTCTCCAGCACAGAAGTTCTCCCACTGTAGACACAGCTGATTTGCATAACCAAGTGGCTTAGAGGTTAATTCCTCTCAGTGATCACCTAACACAGAAAGTCACTCTATCAACGCAGGCAAAATTCGGAGACAAAGAAATGGATCACAAATGACAGAAGAGGAGAAAAGTGAACGACAGGATATAAAGCTCAAAACAGCTGTTATAAGGTTTTTCAAAAATTTTCTAGAAACCACTGATAAACTTAGTGAGACCCTCAATAAATCTAATGAGACCCTTGAGGATATGAAAAAGGACCAACTAGAAATTAACTATACACTGACTGAAATAAAGAATATTATACAGAGATCCAACAACAGATCCGAGGAACGCAAGAATCAAGTCAAAGAATTGAAATACGAAGAAGCAAAAAATACCCAAATGGATAAGCAAAAAGAAAAAAGAATCCAAAAATATGAAGACAGTGTAAGGAGCCTCTGGGACAACTTCAAGCATACCAACATCAGATTTATAGGGGTGCCAGAGGAAGAGAGAGAGCAGATATTGAAAACATATTTGAAGAAATAATGACAGAAAACTTCCCCTACCTGGTAAAAGAAATAGAGTTTCAATTCCAGGAAGCTCAGAGAACCCCAAACAAAAGGATTCCAAGGAGGACCACACCAAGACACATCATTATTAAAATGCCAAGAGCAAAAGACAAGGAGAGAATTTTAAAAGCAGCAAGAGAAAAGCATTCAGTTACCTACAAGGGAGCACCCATACGACTGTCAGCTGATTTCTCAACAGAAACTTTGCAGGCCAGAAGGGAGTGGCAAGAAATATTCAAAGTGATGAACATCAAGAACCTACAACCAAAATTACTTTACCCAGCAAAGCTATCATTCAGAATTGAAGGTGGATAAAGAGCTTGACAGACAAGAAAAAACTAAAGGAGTTCATCACCACCAAACCAATATTATATGAAATGCTGAAAGGTATCCTTTAAGAAGAGGAAAAAGAAAAAGTAAAGATAAAAATTATGAAGAAAAAATACATATCTATCAACAAGTGAATCTAAAAATCAAGTGAATAAAAAATCTGATGAACAAAATAAACTGGTGAATAGAATAGAATCAGAGGCATAGAAAGGGATTGGACTGACAATTTTCAGGGGTAAAAGGGTGTTGGGGGTGCGAGAAGAGACTGGACAATAATCGTACACCTATGGATGAGAATGGCGGGGGGTGGGGTTAAGGACAGAGGGTGGGGTGGGAACTGGGAGGAGGGGAGCTATGGGGGGAAAAAGAGGAACAACTGTAATAATCTGTACAATAAAGATATATAAAAAAAAGAAGTCCTACAATGCAACCCCAGGAAACAAACAACCCAATTAAAAGATGAGCAAAGGACTTATTTGAACAGACATTTCCTTAAAGAAAATATACAAATAACCAATGAACACATAAAAGATGATTATCATCACTAGTCATTAGGGAAATACAAATCAAAACCACAGTGAGATACTATTTCACACCCATTAAGATGATTGCTACAAAAAAAATAAAATAAAATAAATAACAGGTGGTGAGAATATGGAAAAATTAAAATCCTGTGCATTTCTGGAAGAACTGTAAAATGGAACAGTTGCTGTGGAAAATGATATGGTGATTCTTTAAAAAATTAAATATAAAATTCTAGGAAAGGAATACAAATTTATGCTTTTAAAAGGGAAATTAAGGCAAAGTGGGAAGAGACAGTGAGTTGACTCTTTCAGATCATCTTATATAATAAAAAGCTAATATGCAAATAGATCGAATGGCAGAATGACCAGTTGCTATGATGTGCACTGACCACCAGGGAGCAGACACTCAATGCAGGAGGTGTCCCCTGGAGGTCAGTGCCAGGCATCCTCAAACTAGGGCCTGTGGGCCACATGTGGGTGTTTTTGCCGCTGCTGCCTGTCCTGCTTATAATAAGATATGTACAGTGTGCATAGAAATTTGTTCATATTTTTTTAATTTTTATTTATTTATTATTTATTTTTTTATTTTTTAATGTATCAACAATTACTTTATTATTTTTTTAAAATTTTTTATTTTTTATTATTACATAAAGTTTTACAAAGATTAGTACATATATCTCTTTTTCCCCCTGCCCTTCTCCCAGCCTCCCCTACCCCAAAATGTTTTGTGTCCATTGGTTTTGTTTAAATGCATGTTCATAGTTTTTTTTAAACTATAGTCTGGCCCTCCAACGGTCTGAGGGACAGTGAACTGGCCCCCTGTTTAAAAAGTTTGAGGAGCCCTGGTACTCCCACAGGGGGAGTACTGCTCAGCCAGAAGCTGGGCTCATGGCTGGCAAGCACAGGGGCGACAGTGCTAAGGACCCCTTAGGGAATGTCCACCTCCTGGCTTAGGCCTGGACTGCGAGAGGGTGCAGGTGAGCTGAGGAACCACCCTTCTAGTGCACAGATATCATGCACCAGGCCTCTAGTAGTAAAGATAAGAGCATAACTATAGATTAAAAGTTAGCTTTCAATATTCCTCCGCATCTCTAACTTGCTCTTCCTGTAACACCATACTCACTGTTGGGAGTATGGGTAAAAATAAGGGATCTGGCAGAGCTTAGCTGGTGCCCCTCACCTTTTTTCTGCCCAGCCAGTTTGTTCATCAGGTAGGACTTGCCTGTGCGGTAGAGACCCACAATGGCCACTACCACAACAGGCTGTGTAATGGCAGACAGGATCTCCAAAGCTTCTGGATTAACCACTAGTTGGGTATTAGTGTTCTCAATGAGGCACACCGGGGCTGGCATGTGGACGTCTGAGGCCATGTCCAGGGTGTCACCTTATCTGCAAGTGAGGAGATGGGATGGATTAGAATTTCCAGTCTCTTCTCTCTCTCTCTCTCTCTCCACCCTCTCTCTCCCTCTTTTCCCCTTCCTCTCTAAAATCAATAAAAATACATTTAAAAAATTGGTATGACAAGGATATGAACATTTAACCACTTTCATGAACAAAATCTTTAATTTACCATAGAAAACTTCCTTTTTAGAATTTAAAATTTTTGACGAGAGCCCAGCTGGTGTGGCTCAGTAGTTGAGCATCAGCTCATGAACCAGGAAGTCACAGCTCCATTCCTGGTCAGGGCACATGCTTGGGTTATGGGCTTGATTCCCAGTAGAGGGCACACAGGAGACAGCTGATCAATGTTACTCTCTCATCACTGATGTTTTCATCTCTCTTTCCCTCTCCTGTCATCTCTCTAAAATCAATAAAAATATATTAAAACATGTTTTTAGACTAGACAGTAAATGTAAAATAGAATAGGATTTGCAGGGTAGTTTATACCCTGGCTATATGTAAGAATTTTAATATTTATTCATTAATTCTAGTATGAATAAAGATTTTTGTGAATATGTTTCATCATTTGATGTATACTTTTAGGACAGTTTTCACAGATTTGTTGTTGTTGTCAGTCCTCACTCAAGGATATTTTTTTCATTATTTTTTAAAGAGAGTGGAAGGGAGGGGGAAGAGAGAGAGAGAGAGAGAGAGAGAGAGAGAGAGAGAGAGAGAGAGAGAAACATCGATGTGAGAGAGACACATTGATTGGTTGCTTCCAGCATATGCCCTCACCAAAACCCTTTAGTCTGTGGATGAACACTCTAATCACTGAGAAAACTGGGTAAGGTATTTTTTCACAGGTTTGAAATACATATTTTTTTCTACTAGTTGTGCTTAGTTTGCAGAACTGAGTGTTCACAGAACTGTTTATACTGCTATTCTGGAAGTGGAACCAATATAACTTATATTAATAATTTTATTAAAATGTATGACAGTAGGAAAAACATGACTAGGACCTGCCCAATGCCTTGGTATGGGCTTGTGCAAGCAAGGGGCCCTGTACTTCAACTTCATTAGCTTCACAAAAAGTTAGCCTCCAACTAAAAGGGGATAAGACTGCACAGCTGCAAATACTGAATGTGGCCAAGAACCATGTTTGTGTATACGTGTAAGTGGTGAAAGGGAACAAAAGACCATGCAATATGGATTAAAAGATCAGGACAGATAAGGAAAAGGTTGTTCGATAAAAATATCTTTCTAATCATTCGCTTGTAGGCTTTCTGTTTTTCCATTTGGTTGAGAAGGAGAAGCAGGAAGAAGACAGGAGGGGAGAAAACTGGGGAGAGAGAGGGAGAGGAAGAGCTGAAAGGAGAGAGAGAGGGTTGTCAGAGAAGTAGGTGATGAGTAAGTTCATGCCAAGCCAAGGAATTCAGAAGCAGTTTCCAGAAAGCAAGAACAACCTGCTTGAGAGCACAGAGAGGTCAGGCAAACAAAGTGTTGGCTTTAGCAATGCAGGTTCATTAAAGAGAAAACATTTTAGTGAAGTAGTGGGACCAAATTCTACTTGTAAGGGGTAAGAAAGAAGTTGGCCCTAAGAAATTGGATCTAGTGAACCAGGGCTATTTTTCATTTTATTTTATTAAAAAATTGTTATTTTTAAATGACAGTTGACAATTAATATTTTGAGTTTCAGCGTACTACATAGCGGTTAGACATTTGTAAACCTTAAAAGTGATCCTGTCTATGGGTCTAATGCCTATCTGGCAGCATACAAAATTATTATAATACTAGGGGCCCGGTGCACAAAAATTTGTGCACTCGGGGTGGAGGGAGTCCCTCAGCCCGGCCTGTGCCCTCTCACAGTCTGGGACCCCTCAGTGGATGTCCTATGATGGCCCCAGTCTGCCAGGCGCCTTTTGTGTGTGTGTGTGTGTGTGTGTGTGTGTGTGTGTGTCACCACTGGGGACGTGCCCCAGCTGCATCTGAGGCTCGGAGCAGTCTCCTGTGTGTGTCTACCTGCTGGGGGCCTGCCCCCAGGCACACCGTGGAGGCTTGGAGCAGGCACCCCCTCTATGTGGATCTCTCAGACTCTTGCCCTCCCCTGCATGTTGTTCTCTTTTTTGAGCTGTGGCCAGGGCTGGGTGCTGCCTGCCTCCCAAGCTTGCCTACTGCCCATCTTCCTCCAGCCACCAGAAAGCAGGGAAAACCCCACCTCATGATCAGGCCAGCCATTTCCTGCTCCCTGATCCCGGAAGGGACCTGGGAAGCCGCCAAGCAGGCCGCCGACTCTTTCCCACTCACCTTCGCCTGCTGCCTTCCTTTCCTACTTCCCGGTGCTGCCAAGGGGTCTGGGGAGCTGCCAAGCAGGACCCTGGCCCCTGCAGCCTTGCTTTCCCGCTCCCCGGTGCCCCGCAAAGGGCCTGGGAAGCCCACCAAGCAGGCCGCCGACCCCCTGCCACCTCTTTCCCACTCACGGGTCCTGGGTCCTGCGCTGTTCCGCCCTGCAGCCGCTCTGTGCACTCGGGAGGTCCCTCAGCCCAGCCTGTGCCCTCTCACTGTCTGGGACCCCTCTGGGGATGTCCACCTGCTGGCGTGCCTGAGCAGCCTGGGTGAGGGGCTGATGGCTGTGTGCAGGCTGGCCAAGCCCCCCAGGAACGTCCCTCACCCCACTGGGTTGTGGCCAGGCTGGGTGAGGGGCTTTAAGGCTGCCCACAGCTCCCATTGACCCAACGTCCCAGCAAGGCTGGCTGGACGCAGGTTCTGGGGTTTATCTCCTATAATTGATACACTGTTCCTTTAACCTGAGGTAACGAAACCTCCTCTGCTTCGCCTCGCAGCGCAGCGTCTATAATGAGACTTCATTACTCTTAGTAAGTCAGGCCAGGCCTGCTGTTCCCTTTAGCTCCCCAGGATTCTATGATTGTTACATTATTGAAACATGTTTCGGAGCCTGCCCACCAAGGGCCGAAAACAGTTTCCCTTTCGCTCCTGCTGCAACGGACGCTGCCTAAACGTTTACTCGGGTCCGGGAGTGGCGGCTGCCATGTTGGCTGGGCTAATTTGCATACAACTGCTCTGATTGGCTGGTGGGCGTGGCTTACCCTGTCTCGGAGAAATGGTTAATTTTACTATTTTGCTTTTATTAGTTTAGATTGGCAGGACTTTATCTCCCTGTGACTGTTTTGTAACTGCCAATTTGCCTCTCCCTCTTTTTCAACCAGCCCTCATCCAGCAACCAGAACACGGGTTACTTCTAAAGAGAAGTAATCTCATCCACTTTGAAACAAAGCTCATCTGTATGACTAAAATATATGGTGTGCTCCTGAATCTTCATCTTTCACTTTAGGTTTCAGGTTTTTCTTTCTTCTTTTTTAACTGTCAGATGGCTGTTTATGCTGCATCTCGTTATCTATGCGTCTTTTTTCATGAAAATAACATATCTGTAGCCCTTTCATTGTGCCAGCTGCAGTCAGATCAGAACTGAGCAAGTTCCATCAAAGACATCGGTAATTTAACTGTGTCTGCAGCCACCACAGTATTGGCCAAAAAGAGAAAGAAAATCGTAATGCTTTTCAAACTCTGAGCTTAGCCCCATGTCTGCTGCTGCCTAATTCCTCCAAGCACAGTAGTGACACTTAGGGATGCGCTGTCACCTGATATCGCTGGGATTGCACCTCACCGCCTGTCCCACGCGGGCTCTGCTGCAACCTATCTTCATGCTCATGTGCTTTGGAAAATGAACTGACCCTTATGAATCCCTCCTACCCTGCCCCAACCTTATCCCAGACTCCATTTCTCAGAGTACAGGTCCTTTAGAGGTGGAGAGAAAGCTGCTTGATGAGAAAATAAAGTTCTTACCTGTTTTTCTCCTCAGTGTAGGTTGGAGTGGTTTGTTACTTCTCTTTCACTGGATGGTTCCAGACTTTTATTTCACCTCTCTGATGTGATGTGACTTTCTGGAATTCAGTAGAAGTAAAGTGTTTAAGTAATGTGAAACCGAAAGCACTTGGTACAAAGCAGTGACTCAACAACCATAAAAGGAATTTCTGAAAGCTCTGCAAATGGGAGGAGGTTTCCTGGATTTTACAGGATTTCATAACTAGTTCAGTTTGACAAAAGCTCCATGGCTGATTCCTGGTGGGTGTAGTCAATAAGATGTGGCTCCCTCTTCCCTCTTTCAAACTGGGAAAGGTGTGTCACTGTGAGAGGCAGGCCACCAGTATTTCTCATCCCCTCCAGCAACTGAGTTGCAGACCCTGGAGCCTGGGGCTCCCAACCTGCACCCAGTCCCATTCATAGTGAAGGCTGATGCACAACAGGCTGAGATTGCCTGGCCTGCTCACCCTCCCTCTGGCTGACTTGTAGGAAGGAGTTTCCAAGCTGGGAGAGGCAAGTGGGGAAGACCAGAGGCTACCACCCCTGCACAGGGGAGGAGCAGGGGCTCAGAGATATTTGTCCAGTGAGAGAGGCAGTGCATAGTCACAGAGATCTCTGAAGTTCTCCCCCAAAGGACTGATTTTATTGAAATAGTGTGGGGACTTGAGGAAACTTTATTGCTAGGAAATTGACTTTACAAATGACACTAAAGGAGGTTTTCAGGCAGGAAACAAGTGACTTCAGATGTTAACACAGATCCATATGGAAAAATAAGGAATATCAGTAAGGGAATTGTGTAATGATAAAAGGCAGTGTAAATGCAGATTTATTTTCCTTCTCTTAACTGGTGTAATTATAAAATACAGTATAAATGCAGATTTGTTATTTTTTTCTTCTCTTAACTGATCTAAAAAACAATTGTATACAATTGTATTGCAGGGCCCATAACATACTTAAATGTAATATATGTAGCAATAACAGAATACAGATATGATACCTGATAGTAAGGTGAAATCATAGGAATAAAGAGAACCAGATATTGTAAGTCAGAAAGTGAATATAACAAGCCCTATACATTTATTCTTTCTCCTTCAGCTTCTTTCAAGACATAAAATTATATAAGTTAATAACTTTCCAAATATATTGTTGGGGTTGTTACATATATAGATGTAATTTGTAATATATATGTAAAAAAAATAGCAGTATAAGGGGGTAAGAGGGAATAGAATTACAGGAGTAATAATTCTGTATCTCCCTGGAATTAATTTAGTATAAATTCGAGATATATTCTTTTTCTTTTTAATTTTATTGAATTTATTGGGGTGACATTGGTAAATAAAATTATGTAGGTTTCAAGTGTACAATTATGTAATACATCATCTGTATATTGTATTGTATGTTTACCTCCCAAAGTCAAGTCTCCTGCCGTCACCATGTAGCCCCGTTACCCCCTTCTACCTTTCCATCCCCTTTGCATCTAGTTATCATAATATTATTGTCTGTATAAATGAGTTTGGGTTTTATTGTTTTTGTTTTTTCTTAATCTTTCACCGTTTTCACTCACTGTCTCAATCCCCCTCACCTCTGAGGTCCTGGAGAGTATTATACTAAGTGAAAAAAACCACTCAGAGGAAGACAAATACCATATGATTTTATTTGTATGTGGAATTAATGAACAAAATAAACTAACAAACAAAATAGAAATAGCATCATAGATATAGAGAACAGACTAAAGTATATTCTGAGAAATATATATATATGTATGCTCTGGAGCACCACTAAGAAAACAACAGATCTCAATTAATATCCTTTCACCTTAGGACACTGTGAAATAAGAACAAACTAAATCCAATGCAATCAAAAGGAAAAAAAAATAGAGGTTTATGTAAATTATATTAATGAAATAGATAATCTAATCTAATAAAATTATAATATTGAAATTGACCATTTCTTTGGGACGCCTAAGCCATGCCCACCAGCCAATCAGAGCGACTGTATGCAAATTAACCCAGCCAAGATGGAGACCAGCAGTCATGGAGCTGAGTAAACAGGCAGCTTCCACTGCAGCAGGAGTAAAACTGTTTGCCGGCCACCTGGGCTTCTCCAGGCTCCAGGCAACAACATATTTGGAACATTGTCTCAATTATAGAAGCCTCGGAGTTGAAGCAAACAGCAGTCCTGGCTGCGACTACTAAGGCAACATTCTTTCAATTTTAGAAGCTATGAGCTGAAGCAGCCAGGGAGCTTCATTACCTGCCTAGGCCTTGGCGTAAAGGAACAGTGTACCAATGATAGATAAATAAACTCCAGAAACCTGCTTCTAGCCAGCCTTGCTGGGACATTGGGTCCATGGGAGCTGTGGGCAGCCTAAAAGCCTGAAAACAGGCCTCAGTCCATCACCTAGGCTGGCCACACCCCAGTGGGGTGAGGGATCCCACTGGTAGGCTTGGCCAGCCTGCAAATAGCCATCAGCCCCTCAACCAGGCTGGCCAGGTACCCAAGTAGGGGCCCCAAACCTGAAGGGACTATGGGAAGCCTGAAAGTCTGAAAACGGCCCTCAGGCCTGCACCCAGGCTGGCCACACCCCAGTGGGGTGAGGGACCCCACTAGGGGGCTTGGTCAGCCTGCAAACAGCCATCAGCCCCTCACACAGGCTGACCAGGCATGCCAGCAGGTGGACATCCCTAGAGGGGTCCTAGACTGCGAGAGGGCACAGGTTGGGCTGAGGGACCTCCCTAGTGCACAAATTTTTGTGCACCGGGCCCTCAGTGGGAAAATATACAAAAAAAGTAGTGAAAGCAAAAGCTGTTTTTTTGAAAAGATAAGCAATTTTGACAAACTTTTAGCTAAACTGGCCACAAAGACAGGAGACTCAAATTACTAAAATCAGGACTGAAAGAGGGGACATTACTATTGACATCACTGAAATAAAAGCGATTATAGGGCAGTATTCTGAACAACGTGTATGTCAACAAATTAGATTAAAAATGCACAAATTCCTAGAAGGACATCAAGTACTGAAATTGTTTCAAGAAGAAATAGCCACAAGAAGAAGAAGGAGGAGGAGGAGGAGGAGGAGGAGGAGGAGGAGGAGGAGGAGGAGGAGGAAAAGAAATAGCTCATCTGAATAGACTTGTAACAAGAGGTTGAAAACTACCACCAAGAAAAGCTCAGGCCCAAATGGCTTCACTGGTGATTTCTACCAAATACTCATTCCTCACAAACTTGGCCAAAAATACAAAATTCCCTTAATGTTATTTAACCACATATTTACCTTCTCTGTCTACACTATTTGAGAGTTACAGACATAATGCCTCAATACTCCATTATATATTTCCTTAAAAAATGAAGGAAGAGTAATTTTTTAAGGAAATACCACTTCTGCTTCCAATTACATGGTCCATTTCCTCCTATATTAGCCATCTGCTGATGTATGTGTAGATAGCTGTCTGATAGTTGTCATGTTTGTTATGGGCAAGTTGTTTGTCTCACAGAACTCAATGAGCTGTTTTCCTACTTTGTTTCTGACCCCCAGTCCAAATTTTCCAATGACATTTGATTCTGCTTTATTTCCTATTTGTGCATTCTAGTCATTGATTGTTATCAGCATGTCTTGTTTTGATTTGTGATCAATTTCTTCTTATATACTTATAAAAGCATTCAATTTCATTTTATTCATCTCAGTAAAATGAAAAAGGAAGTGGGGGGAAAAGAATAAGAAAATTCAGCAATGGTTTGCCATGTCCTTCTGCTGTGCAGTGTGTGGGTCCAAACCCCATGTGTGTTGGATTCCTGGTGTTGAAGCAGAGGCACTCCATCTTGCTACCGTAATGTCTATTGTGTAAAAACTGCTGTTTGATATTTTAACCCTGCTCATCTTGGCTTCTATAAATATGCTTGCTTTCTTGAATAATAGGGAACATAAACTCAACTATCTCACCTTGCAAGCTGCTCCGCTGCCATCCCTGGCTACTCCCCTAAACAGGTACCCTCCAGTTATCTGAAAATATACTATGCTCAAGGCTACTGAGTTGTGCTGTGCTCAAGATTACAAGCTGCCTGCAAAATAGCTACATAGAGCTCTGTAAAGTCTGCAGAAGGTCCAGAAAACCCATATTTGGGAGACAAAGGGACTAGTGGGGGAATAAAGGAAAACTTCCTCTATACTGTTTTGCTTAGACTTGGGAGGTTACTCCTCTGAGACTGCTAGCATAATAAAGGCTCCAAAATAATTAAATTGGCTTACTAAGGCATCTTATGTTTAGCTTGCTGATTTACAATATAAAAGTGTCACAATCACCAAATGCCTAGTAAAAGCAAACACTGGTGTGGTTCTAAACTCTTTACAGGTATCATTAACTAAATTCAATTTATTCTTCAGCACATGCATATAATGTAGGTTTTATTATTTGCATTTTACATAGCAGTAAATACAGTTAAAGATATTTAATGTTTTTGTTTATTTGTTTGTTTTTGATTTTTAGAGAGAGAAAGAGGAAGGGAGGGGGGAGGAATAGAAACATCCATGTGAGAGTGAAACAGCCTTCTACGCACCCCACACCAAGAATCAAGCGCACCATCCTAGGCAAATTCCAGACCTGGAATTGAACCTGCAATTCTTTTTTTTTGTTTGTTTGTTTTGTTAATCCTCACCCGAGGGGATTTTCCCGTTGATCTTTTTTGGAGAGAGTGGGAGAGGGAAAGACAGAGAGAAACATCGATGTGCGAGAAACACAGTGATTGTTTGCCTCCTGCATGCACCCTGGACAGGGCTTGCCTGGGGAGGAGCCTGCAACCAAAGTATGTGCCCTTGACTGTAATCACACCTGGGACCCTTTGGTCTACAGGCTGACCCACTATCCACTGAGCCAGATTGACTAGGATGAACCTGCAACTTTTTTTAAAAATATATTTTTTTTATTGATTTCAGAGAAGAAGGGCGAGGGAGAGACAGAAACATTGATGATTGTCTGTCTCCTGCACACCCTCTCCTGGAGATCGAGCCAGCAACCCAGGCATGTATCCTTGACCAGAATCAAACCTGGGACCCTTCAGTCTGCAGGCCGATGCTCTATCCACTGAGCCAAACTGGCTAGGGCAGAACCTGCAACTTTTTGCTGCACAGGACAACATCTGACCAACTGAACCACAAGGGCCAGGGCTAATGGTTTGTTGATAGCAGTTCATTGAGTCACAAGGCCCTGGTGATTGATTTGGGATTTCCCCCAATGATGAGTCAGTGTGTTAAGAGGAAGGTCAATTTAGATTCATCCATGGGTCTGTGTTTGCAAATGTGGACTGAAATACTTGTGCTGCGAGTCTCCCTTTATCCTCACTACCTAGGACAGTCTGATCAGCCCTTTTATCAATTCAAAGTCTCTGGCTCTTGTTTTTCTCACAAGTGAGGAATGTCTTGTGTTGATTAAGGACCAATGTAAAGTATCTGTATTGAAAACACATCCCTTATAAGTGGAAGCAGGAACTAGGAAGCAGCTCTTAGTTTCCTGTTTAGCACAATGAAGTCTGTGCAGCTTTTGTGTCTTTTGTTTTCATATGAGGTTTGTTTGAGAAATATTCTAGGTACTTTTTCTTTTAAATGCTGGGTAGAGAAAGGTAAATTTCCTCTCTTTCCAGTGTACTTGCAGTAACAGTCTCTAGAATACTTGTATTATTCTAAAAGATAGTCACCGATCTAGTTAATTTGTATGTTAGTACTATTACATTAGAATCCATGTGTATTTATGTGCTTAGGGATGTCGAAGGCTGTTCAGACAGACTCTGATTTTGAGGTGTCGGATGTTTTTGTACTAAGCTGCTTTCACATGAAGAACTCCATGCAGGATGTTCTAGGGTACTCAGCAGCAGGAAGTCATTGATTCAACTGGGGTCACTGAGTCTCATATACAGTGGAGGCAGGACCAATAATCAGCACCACATGTGTATACAGTGTGTTCGTGCTGTGTGCACAGCACTGTGCTAGGTGCTCAGGGGTGTAGGAAAATTAATTACACATAGCATTGCCCTAGAAACTACTTAATCTGGTGAGTGAGACTGACTTGCACCCACATAATAAAAGCACAGGACGAGCGACAGAGGGAAGGAGGAGCCCTGCTTACTGAAGTAGCTAGTCTCAAGACCTCAAATTGGAACATTTGAAATTTTACCCAAGAGAAATTTATTTTGATATAAGTCATAGGAAATAGATTGAAATTTAGTTTTTTTTTTTAAAAAAATGACCTGTTGTTCTTATTCATATTTAAATTTATTTCTTAACTATCTATTCTATTCTGTGGTCTATTTATTCTTATAAACTCAGTACCACACTTTACATGACCATTATTTATACTTTGTTTTTGTAATAAAGAGTCCGTTAGTTTCCCGTGCATTATTTTGGCTACCCTTACCAACCAGTTCTTCTCAGTAAAAATGAGGGACACTTCCTGAAGTTCCTCCAGAACTGGGATTATATAGGATATAACAAGCAAATATACACTGATTTGTAGATACCATTTTTTGCTAATTGCTTTCATTTTAGAGTATGGATTGTTGCTCTACTTATTTAAAACCCTGTTTAGAGTTTTATTTGTTAAGCATATTACTGCATTATTATTTCCTTTTTTTCTGTTTAATTGTAATTAAAAGAAAAATAACAAAATTTACCATCTTAACTGTTTTTACGTGTACAGGTTAAGAATACCTACATGTTAGTTATATTCACATTGTTGTGCAATGGATCTCTGGAGCTTTTTCATCCTGCAAAACTGAAATTCTGTACCCATTAAAGAACTTCTCGTTAACTTTCTCCGTCTGCCTTTGGCGACCACTATTCTGTTTTCTGCTTTATGAGTTTGACTACCTGAGGTACCTCATGTAAGTGGAATCATAAAGTATTTGTCTTTCTGTAACTAGATTATTTTGCTTAAAATAATGTCTTCCTGGTTAATCCATTTTTAAAAACACACAAATCTATTCATCCGTTGGTATGGACAAATGGGTTGCAGCTACCTCTTCACTATTGTGAATAATGCTGCAGTGACAGGGGTGAGCAAGTATCTCTCCAAAATTCTGCCTTACTTATTTTGAATATATTACCCCATAGTAGAAGTTCTGGATCATATGGTAAATCTGTCACAGGATATTAAGAAGCTAGGAAAAATTCTAGGGCAGAAGGAAGAGGGAAACTGAGACAAGAAAGTTAAAACAAGACCAAACAGTGTGGGCAATTTGCAGCTGTCCTGCAGATAACAAGCCATTATCTTCCCTGGCCAAGGACAGGAGAGCAGATGGTTAAAAACCTCCCTAACCAGAGAATGCAGGAAATGGGGAGAGAAGTGGGGAGTCTTTCTCATCCACTAAACAAAGACATCAGCCAGTTCAGGAAGGGGAAGGAAAAAAAAGGACAATTGTGTGTTTGTTTTTTTTATTCCCTAAGCCGGAAAGCCAGCAATGTTACAGCTTGACAAGATAAAATGATCAGGTGCTTTTCATGAATTCTGGGAAAGCCACACAAGGTAAAAAGGAAATTTAAGTTAATCTGTACCAAGATACTCAGCAGAGGAATTTTGAAAATCTATAGACACAGGAGGCTATATCACACCTCGGAACCCAACTCAACTCACTCTTCAGATTAGCTGAGAGCCCCTCTGTGCTTCTTAAGCCAGAAGCATAGGTTTGCCTGCCTTGCTTCTTTAATAAATTGGCTTGCCCTAGCTGGTTGGCTCCGTGGATAGAGCTTTGGCCTGTAGACTGAAGGGTCCCAGGTTTGAGTCTGGTCTAGGGCACATGCCCAGGTTGCAGTTTCGATCCCCAGTAGGCGGCATGCAGGAGGCAGCCAATCAATGATTCTCTCTCGCCATTGATGTTTCTATCTCTCCCTTCCTCTCTGAAATCAATAAAAATATATCAAAAGATAAACAAATTGACTTTATCACAATTCAACTACCTGGAGTTTTCTCATATAAATTCACTTTTAAGAGATGACAAGAATGGAGGTTGGGGACAGCCCTCTCCCTGTGACTCTGGTTTCTGTGAGAGGTATCTGTCATGACTCTTTAATTTTTTGATGAGATATCATGCAGTTTTCCATAGCACCTGCACCAGTTTTCATTCCTACGTACATTTCACAACAGTTCTAATTACTCCATATGCTTACCAATATTTGTTATTTTTTTACTTTTTGAATAGTGGCCATCCTAGTAGGTGTGAGGTGATATTTGATTTGCATTTCTGTAATAATTAATGATATCGAGCATTTTTTCATATGTATATTTTCTTTGGAGAAATATCTGTTCAACAGTCCTTTGACTATTTTTAAACTGGGTTGTTTTGAATTTTAGGAGTTCTTTTTTTTAATTTTTCGTTTAGAGGTCTTTAATTCATTTTTATAAAATCGGAGCTGTCTGTGAGCATCAGGGTTACAGCAACAGCAAGGAAGGTCCTCGCCTTCCCTTGGGTCAGGGTGAAGGAGATTTCATGGCAACAGCTGCAACTTCTCTCAGCTCCCAATCAATGCTCATGGCTGAAGCAGGGGTGGGAGTGAAAATAGAGCGGGAGGGGAGCTTCTGAGGCCCAGACACTGCTTGCTTCTCCCTTCTCCCCATTCCCTTCACTTCTCAGTGCCCCGCTGGCCTGGGACAGAGCAGAGTCCAGGAGCCGTTGGAAGAAGGTGGATGGGACAGAACACCAAGGGAAGGGGCCCTGGACCCAAGGAGGGGAGGAACCTAGTCCTCCCCCCACAGCTCCCCACTGAGTTCACAGCACAGAAAACACCTCTAGTCCAACAACTCCCTGTGGAGGTATACTAGGGTCCAAAGGGGCAGGCGGATGAGAGACAGGCAGGGGCAGTGAAGACAACAGCAGGCTCAGGAGGGATGGCGGCAAAAACTTGCTTCTACCATGGGAGGAGACAGTGGGGCGACTGATATTGCTGTTGGTGGTGATCGCATTCAGCTCCCACGTGATGTCATGGGGCAAAGAGGACTGGTCCAGGTTAATACTGAATTACAACCAGTTTACACAGAGTCTTCAGGCTAGGGCTAAAGTCCAAAATGTGTGAGTCAGAATGATCTATGAGGTCCAACTCATCTCCCAGGCCTTCCTCAGGAGATGGACTGGTACCCCCAAAGAGGATAATTTTGTCACCAACCTACAGCAGCACTGGCACTGGCGTGGACATGGCCCCTTTTCCTTCGGTTCAATCTTTTTCCAGGTAAAGGACACAGGGTTAAATTTCCACAGGTCATAGAAGTGCCCGTTCAGCCTTGCATTGTAGCCACCAAAAATGTACAGCTCCCCATTGTACCCAAGGCTGAGTGGCTCCAGCGCCCCTCAGCACCGGAGTGGCTGGGCATCCTGGTGTCAAAGACTCGGATGCGATTGGGGTAAATCTCATTGTTGGAATTGAACAACCCAAATCGGGCAGCGCGACCCCCAAAGACATACATGTGACTGCCCAGCATTGTGGCTGAGTGGAAGTCCCTCCAGCGCGCAGGATTGCCCTTTGTACAGATAAGGATCCATGTCATGGTGCTGGTATCCAGCTTGTGAATGTCATTGGAAAAGCAGTCCTCCACTTGCTCCTAGCCCTCGAAAATGTACATGGTCTTGCCCAAGACACAAGCTGAATGTCCGACCCGGGCCCCAGGAATTGTTCCTGACACTGGGGGTGTGGACCACTTGTGAGTATTGACGTCAAAGGCGAAGAGCACATTGCAGGCCCTTCTGTGTCATTCCGCCCGCCCCAAAGGAAGACCATGTCATTGATGAGGATGGTTGAGTGTCCATACCGCATGTATGGTACCACAGGAGGCTGCCTGCGGATGGTGGGTCTCACCGGGAGCAGCTTTGTCCAGCAGAAGGACACTGCATTGAAAATGTGCACATCAATCTGACGCAGTGTTTCGTAGTCTTCACGAGAGCAGTAACCCCCGGAGAAAACCCGGTGCCAACAGCCCCTGCAGCATGGTTCACCCTGCGGGGCCACCCTTCAGGTGCACTGTCCACCATAACATCCCCTGGGCCACTGGTTACAGCAACATGTCCCACCCTTTCCCCCCCACCCCACACAGCCTGCTGCCTCTGCTACCTTGTCAGGCCCCAGGCAGCCTGTAACCTGTTGAGTGCCAACCAATGACTCGACTCGGTCGCCAACAAGATAAACACCAGGAGTTCTTTATATATCTGAATACACACACACACATATATATGTACTAGGGGCCTGGTGCACAAAAATTTGTGCACTCGGGATGTCCCTCAGCCTGGCCTGTGCCCTCTTGCAAACTGGGACCCCTCAGGGGATGTCCACCTGCTGGTGTGCCTGGCCAGCCTGGGTGAGGGGCTGATGGCTGTTTGCAGGCTGGCCAAGCCCCCCAGTATGGACCCTCACCCCAACTGGTGTGTGGCCAGCCTTGGTGAGGGTCTGAGAGCTGTTTTCAGGCTGCCCACAGTCCCTTCAGGTTCTGGGTCCCTACTGGGGTGCCTGGGCAGCCTGGGTGAGGAGCTGGGGGCTTTTTCAGGCTGCCCACAGCTCCCATTGACCCAACGTCCAGCAAGGCTGGCTGGAAGCGGTTTCTGGGGTTTAGTTATCTTCTATAATTGATACACTGTTGCTTTAAGCCCAGGCCTAGACAGCTAACAAAGCCTCCTATCTGCTTCAGCTCCATGGCTTCTGTAATTCAAAGAATGTTGCCATGAGCAGAGAGAGACCCAGCCGGCCTAGGCCGACAGTTTACTCCTGGTGCAACAGAAGCCTCCTGCTTACTCTAGCTCCGTGACTGCCGGCCTCCATTTTGGCTGGGTTAATTTGCATATACCTGCTCTGATTGGCTGGTGGGCGCAGCTTAGGCATCCTAAAGAAATGGTCAATTTCAATGTTATGCTTTTATTAGATTAGATATTCCTTTGATGCATGCCGTGACCTGCACGGTGGGTTCAGGAGGACTTGCAGGAGGGCTGACGCACAGTGAAGACACTGCAGAAGAAATAAATTATAGGCATGGGGGCCAGGTGGAACCTCTTTTGGGGAAGAGAAACCACGAGCCCTAATCTTACCAGATTACAGGTAATAGGGGCAGGTGCCTCCAGCACTAGGCACCATGAAGTTATAAATCTTTCCATATGATAGGCAGTTCTTGGAAGGAGGATGGAGTGCGTTCCGATGTTAGCTCCCATGTCTCAGGGTGTACAGATTTCAGTGAGTTTAGAATGTGCGTTCTCTGATCAGAGCCATCATGGTTAACAGAGCATGATTAATATTTCTTACAATTGTAGCTGGTCCCCAATATATCCTATTTCTGCCCCTAACAAATGCACCTTGCCGTGTAATGTCTTGGGCAGGGTTCCTTTCAGGATGACTTAAATCTCTAGGGGATGGGCAAAAATGTGTGAAAGTGGTCAAAAAGTACAAACATCCAGTATCATAGAGGTAGAACTTTTGTGAGTTACTTTTTTAGTACAGTATTGTATATTTGAAAGTTGCCTAAAAAGTTGATAATAAAAGTTCTCATCACAAGAAAAAGTAATGTGGAACTGTGTGAGGTGACAGATGTTGATCAAACTTATTGTGGTAATTATGTACATTATCTTGGACATCTTAAACTAATATAATATTATATGTCAATTATATCTCAATAACTGGAGAAAAAGAACAGTCAGGGATTTTGAAATGCTGTTATACTATTATACTAGGATACGATTCTAAAGTGGTGCTTAATCAAAATTATTTCTAGTGCTACAACAATCAAAATTATTTCTAGTGCTACAACATGATATATATATATATATATCATGACTCAAGTCTAGAAACCTTCCAGTGTTTGCCTAGGGGGAAGATGTATGCACACCTACCTACCTTGCACATGCAGACTGCTCCCAGCTCTAATCCTCTCCTTTCCCTCTGTTGCCACAAAGTGCTTTAGCAAATGCCTGACTTTTAGATGTTTTTAGACATGATTCAGGCGCAAATCTTAGTGTCCCCAAATTCTAGGAAGCACATGTCAGCTTTCAAGAGGATCTTTGAAGTTCTAATGCTACTGAGGTTATGGAGGGAGAGGGCAAGCAATAGCATTCATTGTGCTATGGGGAAGATATAAGGAGAAAGCAAGTTGGGGCGGGAGTGGGGAGATAGCAACAATAACTCTCTCCAGTGGAATTTTCTACTACCAATCTCCTCTGATTAGTGTCATCATCTCCTCTGTACCCCAGAGTTTGATTTTGGTCTAAAACGTACAAAAAAAGTTTTACAATTTTAGTAATGTAAGCATAGTAGTATTGCATCTATGGTTTATACTCATTGGAAACTCCCTCTGATAAAAATCTTCAGAAATGAAAAAACAAACAAACAAAAAAAGCACTTGCAGTTCTATTATATGTGTTTACATGAACCCATAGGGTTGCTGTTATCTTTCTTCTTTGTTACCTACTGCACCCAGGCCTTCCTTCTGGAATCATCTATGTGATCTTGAAATTTGCTTTTTGAAAGCATCTTTCCTGAGAATTTCTTGTTTAAATAACTGCCTCTGTGTTTGGGTATCTGAAAATGTCTTTATTTTACCCTACCCTAACAGTTTCAAATGGTTTATTTTGGGTATAAAATCTAGGTTGACAGCTATTTTCTTTCCAACATTTCAAAAATATTCTGCCCTTGTATTGTTGAAAACCTCATGAGTTATGATTCACTGCTTTTTAAAGTCTGTATCATTTGCCTTTGGCTGCTTTTGACATCACATTGTTGTCTTTGTTTCAGCATGATGTATCTAGGAATACATTTATTTTCATTAGTTTTGCTCAGGACTCACAGTAACTTTTAAAGCGAATAACCATATCATTTGTTAATTCTGGAATGTTTCAGCAATTATTTCCTTGAATACTGTACCTCCCTCTTTCTCTTTGGAATGCCTTTTCTTAGGTACCATATCTTTGTCTTGTTATGCTGTATATTTGATAACTTAATCAGAACTATCTTCACAATTGCTTTTTCTAAAATTATGTTATTTTCTGACTTAACTGTCAAAGTTCATTATATTATCCATTCAAGAAAAACTTTTTTTGCTTTTTATTTGTGGTGTCTTTTTGTTATATACCAAAAAGATCAATCTATACTAATAAAAGAGTAATATGCTAATTAGAGGAGATGTCTTCTTAGCATATTTTTCTGGAGGGACGTCCTTCCAGAAAAAGTCACAGTGGCTGCTGCTGCCCTGGGCTGGCCCAAGGCTTAGGCAAGCTGCGGATAAAGGCTGCTGTTGCCCAGGGTCGGCCAGTAGTTCAGGCAGGCAAGCTGCAGTGGCTGCGAGGGCTGAAGCTCAGGCAGCCCCTGCGGCAGGGCAGTGGCAGCAGCAGAGGCATAATGGGGGCATCACCTTCCCTAGATTGGCCCTGTCACCTCCCGCAGAGGGAGGCCAGAGGCAGCAGCATTGAGGGGGTAATGGAGGTGGTGCCTTTCCCTGATCTGCCGGTTGCCTCTCGTAGAGAATGGACATGGGGAGCAGGCTAAGCTATCAGTAGTATATCTAATCTAATAAAAGAGTAATATGCAAATTAACCATCACCCCAAGACACCTAAGCCACACCCACCATCCAAGCCACACCCACCAGCCAGTCAGAGTGGCTGTATGCAAATTAACCCAGCCAAGATGGTGGCTGGAAGTCACGGAGCTAGAGTAAACAGGAGGCTTTTGTTGCACCAGTGATGGAGTTGAAACTGCCTGCCTAGGCTGGCTGGGCATCTGCTCAAGGCAACAAAGTTTCAATTAATTATAGAAGATAAATAAACCCTAGAAACCTGATTCCAGCCAGCCTCGCTGGGATGTTGGGTCAATGGGAGCTGTGGGCAACCTTAAAACGGCACTCAACCCTGCACCCAGGCTGGCCTGGCACCCCAGTAGGGACCTGAACCCTGAAGGGACTGTGGACAGCCTGAAAAGGGCCTTCAGCCCCTCGCCCAGGCTGGCCAGGCACGCCAGCAGGTGGACATTGCCTGAGAGCTCCCGGACTGTGAGAGGGGGCAGGTCAAGCTAAGGGACATATCCCCCCAGTGCACAAATTTTCATGCACCCGGCCTCTAGTTTATTATATAAACTAAGAAATACAAATTTCATACAAACTGTCAAGATCTGAGTCAACAAGGTTGGCTCATTGGCTTCCAGTGACCAAACTATGTGGCCATACAGTAAAGATAATCAAAGTTTGTATTATTATAATCAACTATTACAGCTACAAGGACCAAAAACAGAAAAGAAAGCAAATTTCTTGGTAAGCATGAAATCAAAACAAGGGAGTTAGATGAACTGAGTGTTTAATGGCAACAGGTGAACAAGCATACTTATTGTTCATTGTCATAATAGAGTTGGACTTTCCATTCAGATCAGAAGACTTGAGGTCTCCCTGGATCCAAAGCTAAGGGTCAGCCTTGCCAGTGGAACATCAATAACTTCCAGTCCAAAGACTAGGGACCCCTTTTTAATTCATAATTGTTATCATTTGCCCAGGATATGGCTTCTTGCATCTTCATGGTCAACTGATGCCTCTTCAGTGTGGCCCCCTCATTCTTTAAATATGTAAATACTAGGGGCCCGGTGAACAAAAATTTGTGCACTCTGGGGGTGGGGGTCCTTCAGCCTGGCCTGTGCCCTCTTGCAGTCTGGGACACCTCGGGGGAGATGTCCACCTGCTGGCATGCCTGGCCAGCCTGGGTGAGGGGCTGAGGGCTATTTTCAGGCTGCCCACAGCCCCATCAGGGTTTGTGCACTGGGGGGTGGGAGGGCTGGTGAGTGCAGGCCTGGACGTTTCCCACTCGAGGGCCCATGATCGCACATGCCTGGTGAGTCCCCACCGCTGAGGGCACACACCTGGTGCAGAGCTGGGTGGCGAGCCAGGGGCAGACAATGGTATAGGATCCCTTGGTGGGGCCCTGCTGCTGAGCAAACATACCCAGGGTGGAGCCGGGCAGCAGAATGGCTTCGGATGCTCCGTACTGTGCAGCAGATGCTCTGGCACGCCCTGTGGAGGCCCTGGGGGGCGGATGAAGGTAGCGGACCCTGGACGGGGGCTTCCGCATACCCCCGAGGAGGCCCCCGGAGCAGAGCCAGGCAGCGGACCCAGAACAGGCATTCCTGGATGCCCTGCGGAGGCCCCCAGGGGGCGGAGCCAGGCAGCAGACCCAGGACAGCTGCTCCTGGATGCCCCAAGGAGGTCCCCTGGTGGTGAAGCCAGGGGGTGGAGCCAGGCAGCGGACCCCAGACGGGTGCTCCTGGACACCCTGAAGAGGCCCCTGGGGGGCTGAGCCAGGCAGCGGACCCAGGATGGCTGCTCCTGGATGCCCCGAGGAGGCCCCCTGGGGGTGAAGCCAGGGGGTGGAGCCAGGCAGCGGACCCCAGACGGGTGCTCCTGGACACCCTGAAGAGGCCCCTGGGGGGCTGAGCCAGGCAGCGGACCCAGGATGGCTGCTCCTGGATGCCCCGAGGAGGCCCCCTGGGGGTGAAGCCAGGGGGTGGAGCCAGGCAGCGGACACCAGACGGGTGTTCCTGGACACCCTGAAGAGGCCCCTGGGGGGTTGAGCCAGGCAGCGGACCCAGGATGGCTGCTCCTGCAAGCCCCGTGGAGGACCTGCTCTCCCGCACGCCTGGTGGAGGCCCCCGGGGGGCGGAGCCAGGCAGTGGACCTGGGAAGGGCGCTCCTGGATGCCCCAAGGAGGCCCCAGGCTGGAACCCCCCCCCCCCACTGAGCTGACACACCTGGCACAGCTATGCTGGCCGAGGAGGCTCCCAGTGCAGAGTCACCCTGCCAGCTTCCATCTTGGCCGGGTTAATTTGCATACAGCCGCTCTGATTGGCTGGTGGGCCTGGCCGTGAGCAGAGGCTCAGCCAGCCTAGGCAGGCAGTTGCAACAGAAGCCTCTGGTTTGCTCTAGCTCCCTAGCTGCTGGCCTCCATCTTGGCTGAGTTAATTTGCATACAGCCGATCTGGCTGGCTGGGAGGCGTGGCTTAACTGGTGGGCGTGGCTTAGGTGTCTTGGGTAATGGTCAATTTGCATGTCACTCTTTTATTATATTAGATTCCAACCAGGAGACATCTGGTCTGTCGTAAGTCTGCTGATCTGTTATCTAATATGGATTTATCCTTTATCCCCCAGAGTGCCAATTATTCCTTCATTGTCAGCATTCCTAGTAGCTCCTTAATGCAAAAACAAAACAGCAAAGACACTAGAATGTGCAGTCAACAAGTATTATATAAACATACCTATGCATTCAAGTTTAAAAAACTAAACAGATATTTTTAAAATCTTTATTGTTCAGATTATTACAGTTGTTCCTCTCCCCCCCACATAGCTCTCCTCCTCCCAGTTTCATTCCTGCTGCAACAGAAATTGCCTGTTTACTCAGCTCCCTGAGTGCCAGCCTCCATGTTGGCTGGGTTAATTTGCATACAGTTGCTCTGATTGGATGGTGGGCATGGCTTAGGCATCCCATAGGGATGGTCAATTTGCATATTATGCTTTTATTATAGAGGACTATGTTTATCAAGAAAAGAGTTATATCCATTTTTAAAATGCATATTGTTATTTTAAATGCAAGATTATTTTTTTTATGTATTATGAAAGTAAATCCATGTTTTCCAGCCAGGTAATAATAGCTGTACAAACATTACATATTTCAAATATTGAAATAGACATTGTGTATTTAGCCAGAGAAAGGCTGCCCGGGGTAACTATGTATCTATGTATCTACCTGCCTGTCTTCTTGTTTGTCTATCCACATGCGTATTTGACTGGACTGACAGCAATTCAATATCAGCAGTGGTTACTTGAGTCAGTGAGAAAGTTTTCACAGTCTCTGAACAATTTTTTAAAAGGCGTGGACTTGGTGTGTGGGTTCCGGCTAACGTATTTGAACATGTGACTGCTCAAGCGAGAATCCTTGTTAGAAGCTGGTAGGATTGCCCTTCTCAGGAAGGATATGTTTCCTCTCTCAGTGTGGCTTCGCCTCTGGAATCCCTGGTTCACATGCAGGGCGGAGCTCTAAAGCTTTCAGAGGCCTCCCTCTTAAGGGCTTTCTGCAGGCTCTCAGATCCTGGAGGGTTTCAGTGGGGACTACCCTTTGCTCCTTCAATTTGTCCTAGTGCACAATGTCCTTTTGACACTGCTGCTGGTAGCACTACATGCTTTCTGTCAGCTAGATCCCCAGAGCAGGAACGTAAATCAATACTACGTTCTCTAGGTCAACAAAGAAGGACTAATGAAGAAATTTTTTATGGAGATGGAGATGGAGAGGGAC
>PVJC01013546.1:0-37812 GCA_004026665.1 Murina feae | reverse complement strand
TTTCCTCACTTGAGTTTACTTTTTTAATTATTATGATTTTATTTTTAATCAATATTATTACTACTACTATTTTACCTTTTTCAGTTTAATTTTATTTTCTCCTTAATTTATTTTGTGATTCGCGTTCCACGTTCTATTTTCATTTCTCCTTTGAGCATCACTTTACTCAATCTCAATCTTACCTTTATACCAACACTCTTCTTCCTCACCTTTCTCCTGTTCCTGTCTACTTTCTCTTCTCCATTCGTGCTTTAAAATAACCCTACCCCCTCTTTTTACCTCGTTCTGAAAATTTGACCATACTCATATCTAATTTCCAATCCCCTGCTCTAAGTCCATACTCACCTCACTCTTCTCCTTCTACACTATTCATATTTTTCTCTTATGTCTTCTCTCTCTCTCTCTCTCTCTCTCTCTCTCTCTCTCTCTCTCTCACTAAGCTGTTGTTAGCTTGATTGTTGGTTATACTGTTTTATTTTGTTTTTTTTATTTTTTATTTTTTTATCCTTTGGTTATTTTGTTGTCGCTGTTTTCTCTCACCTGGCTAGAAATTAGTGGTTGTTTATGTTTGGCATTCATCTTAGGTATCTGTTGCTGACATTCATTGAAATTAGAGGCTACTCTATTAGAATCCCCTCCCTATATAGTTTCTTCCAATTTTTTATTTCTCTCTCTTTCCTAGCTCTCTCACCCTTTTTCTTTGTCCCTCTCCCAATTTCTTTCTTGCACTTTTTTTTTTTAATCTTTCTCCCCTTTTTCTTTTACTCCTCCTCTCTTCCCTAATTCTCTTTTCTCTGGTGGCAACCTTTATTTGGTGTTATTAGTAATGTGAATATATCTGTGTTCAGTATTTTGTGCCGTGTCCCTTGTTGTGTGGTATTTTGTGCATTTAAATCAATGCAGGAAAGAGAGAACCACGTAAACAGACACCTAGAGAGAAGAACATGGGGAGACAAAGAAACAGTCCACATATGAAAAAGAAACAGGCATCAACAGAAAAGGAAGTATTCAAAATGGAGTCAACTAACTTGTCAGAGAAGGAATTCAGAGAAATGATCATAAAGTGGTTGAGAAGAATGGAAGACAAATTCAACAATATGTGCAAAAATCAAGAGGAAATGTTGAAGAACCAAGAAGAAATGAAAAGAGATATCACTGCCATGAAGAACTCAATAGAAAGCATTAACAGTAGACTAGATGAAGCAGATGATCGCATGAGTGTGCTAGAAGAGAAGATAGAAAAAAATACCCAAAGGGAGCATCTTCTAGAGAAAAAAAAAATAAACAGCAGGAGTAGAGCCTAAGAGAACTTTGGGACAACACAAAAGAAACAATATCTGTGTAATAGGGGTGCCAGAAGGAGTGGAAACTGAGCAAAGAATAGAAAGCTTATTGGAAGAAATATCGACAGAGAACTTTCCGGATATAAGAGAGGGTAACCCCACACAAAACAAGAAGCTTACAGCGGTCCAGACAAAAAGAACCCCAAAAGACCAACGCCAAAGCACATTATAATTAAATTGGCAAACACCAATGACAAAGAATCTTAAAATCGTGCAGAGAGAGACAGAAAGTTACCTAAAAAGGCTCCCCAATCAGAACAGGGAATGATTTCTCAACAGAAAAACATCAGGCAAGAAGGGTATGGAATGAAATATACAAAATCATGCAAAGGAAAGGTCTAAATCCAACAATACTGTATCCAGCAAGGATATCAATCAAAATTGTGGGGGAAATTAGGAGCTTCAAGGACAAGAAAGAACTAAGGGAGTTTGTCACTACCAAATCAGCAATGCAAGAAATGTTAAAGGGCCTACTGTAAAAAGTAAAAATAGGAAGCAAAGAAGGAACTCAGGGGTAAAACTAAAAATTGCTACAAGCAAGTATTTATAAACAATAACTTTAAATGTAAATGGATTAAATGCTCCAATCAAAAGACATAGGGTAACTGAGTGGATAAGAACACATGACCCACATATCTGCTGTCTACAGGAAACCCACCTCAGAAAAAAAGATGCCCACAGACTGATGGTGAAGGGATGGAAAAAGGTTTTTCAGGTGAATGGAAATGAAAAAAAGCTGGAGTAACCATACTTATATCTGACAAATTAGATCTCAAAGTGAAAGACATAAAAAGATATAAGGAAGGCCACTTCATTATACTAAAGGGAGCCATTCAACAAGAAGAAATAACTCTGGTAAACATATATGAACCCAATACAGTAACACCCAAATACATAAAAAAAAATAACAACAACAACAACTTCTGGAAGACATCTAGGGAGAGATTGACAGCAATACAATCCTAGTGGGGGACTTTAATACTCCACTATCACCATTGGATAAATCCTCTAAACAAAAAATCAGCAAAGAAGCATCAATCCTAAATGACTCTCTAGAGCATGTGGACTTAATAGATATCTTCAGAACACTCTACCCCAAAGCCTCAGAATATACATTCTTTTCAAGTGCACATAGGTCATTCTCAAAGATAGAACATATATTGGGGCACAGCCAAACTCTCTTCAAATTCAAGACGATAGAAATCATATCAAGCATCTTCTCATATCACAAAGACATAAAACTGGAAATAAACCACAATAAAAACAATCCAAAAAAATTAAACATATGGAGACTAAACAGCATGCTATTAAACAATGACTGGGTTACCACAGATATCAAAGAAGAAATAAAAAACATCATTGCAACAAACGACAATGAAAACACAACAATCCAAAATCTTGGGACACAGAGAAAGCAGTCTTGAGAGGGAAGTTCATAGCTCTACAAACCTACTGTAGAAAATAAGAAACAATGATAATAAATTACCTAACCCTGCAACTCAAGATTTAGAAAGAGAGCAACAAGAAAAGCCCCATGTAAGAAGAATGAAGGAAATTATAAAAATCAGAGCGGAGATAAATGACATGAAGACCAAAAAGACAATGCAAAAGATCAATGAAATCAAGAGGTGGTTCTTTGAAATAATAAAGAAGATTGATCAACCTCTAGCCAGGGTCACCAAGAAGCAAAGAAAGAGGACCCTGATGAACAAAATGAGAAATGAAAAAGGAGAAATAACAACTGAACCCACAGAAATACAAAGGATTGTATAAGTATACTATGAGCAACTCTACTCCAACAAACTGGACAACCTTGAGGAAATGGACATATTCCTAGAAAAGTACAAAATTCCAAAATCAATCAGGAAGTATCTAAAAATCTCTATAGGCCAATCACTATGGAAGAAATTGAAGCAGTAATAAAAAAGCTCCCAGCAAACAAAAGACCGATGCCAGATGTCTTCACAGGGGAGTTTTACCAAACATTTAAGGAATCTCTAAAACCTATCCTCCTCAGACTATTCAAAAAATTCAAGAGGAAGGAACACTTCCAGACTCATTCTATGAAGCCAGCATTACCCTAATACCAAAACCAGACAAAAACAACACAATGAAAGAGAATTATAGGCTAATATCCCTCATGAAAAATATGCCGAAATCCTCAACAAAATCTTAGCAAATCGGATCCAACAGCACATCAGAAAGATCATACACCATGACCAAGTAGAATTTATCCCAGGGATGCTAGGATGATACAATATCCGCAAATCAATTAATGTGATACATCACATAAACAAATTAAAAGATAAATATCAATCATATCAATTGATGCAGGAAAAGCATTTGACAAAATCCAGCACGCATTGTTGATAAAATCTCTCAGCAAGGTAGGAATAGAAGGATCTTACCTCAACATAATAAAAGCTTTCTATGAGAGACACACAGCTAACATCATACTCAATGGGCAAAAATTAAAAACATTTCACCTTAGAACAGGAACAAGACAGGGTTGCCCACTCTCACCACTCCTGTTCGACAGAGTACTGGAAGTATTAGCCATTGCCATTAGACAAGAAGAAGATAGAAAAGGTATCCAAATTGGAAAAGAAGAAGTAAAACTGTCTTTATTCGCAGATGACATGATATTGTACATAAAAAGCCCTAAAGACTCCATCAAAAAACTGTTAGACTTAATAAATGAATTCGGCAATGCAGGAGGATACAACATTATCGCCAAGAAATCTATGGCATTTTTGTACACTAATAGTGTACGTACAGAAAGAGAGACTATAAAAAACAATCCCATTTACCATCACACCAAAAAAACTAAGACACCTAGGGATAAACTTAACTAAAGAGGTAAAAGACCTCTAATCAGAAAACGACAGAAGTTTGAAAAAGGAGATAGAAGAAGACATAAACAGATGGAAGAACATACCATGTTCATGGATTGGTAGAGTCAATATCAATAAAATGCCAATACTGCCCAAAGCAATCTATAAATTCCAAACAATCCCAATTAACATACCAAAGGCATATTTTACAGACCTAGAACCAACTCTCCAAAAATTCATCTGGAATAAAAAAAGAACCCAAATAGCTGCAGCGATCTGGAGAAAGAACAACAAAGTAGGAGGAATCTCAATACCAGATATCAAGCTATATTATGAAGCCACTGTTCTCAAAACTGGCTGATACGGGCACAAGAATAGAAACATAGATCAATGGAATAGATTAGAGAGTCCAGAAATTAACCCAAATCAATATGCTCAATTAATATTGCACAAAGGAGGCAAGAACATACAATGGAATCAAGACAGTCTCTTCAATAAATGGTGCTGGGAAAATTGGACAGATATATGCAAAAAAAAAAATGAAACTAGACCACCAACTCACAGCATACACAAAAATAAACTTAAAATGTATAAAGGACTTAAATGTCAAATGGGAAATCGTATATATACTAGAGGAATACAGAGGCAACAAAATCTCAGACATATGCCAATGTGGTTTCATCACCGAAACACCCCCTAGGGCATTGGAAACTAAGAAAATAAACAAATGGGACTTTATCAAAATAAAAAGCTTCTGCACAGCAAAAGAAACGATCAGCAAAACAATAAAAAAACCCACTTCTGGGAGAACATTTTTGCAAATGTCATTACTGATAAAGGTTTAATCTCCAACATTTATAGAGAACTCATACAACTTAACAAAAAGATGACAAAAAATCCAATCAAAAAATTGGCAAATGTCCTAAAGAGACACTTTTCAAAAGAGGATATTCAGAAAGCCAAGAGACATATGAAATCATGCTCAAAGTCACTAATCATCCGAGAGATGCAAATCAAAACAACAATGAGATTTTATCTCACACTTGTAACAATGGCTATCTTCAACAAATCAACAAATGACAAGTGCTGCAAAGGATGCGGAGAAAAAGGAACACTCGTTCACTGCTAGTGGGAATGCAGACTGGTGCAGCCAATATGGAGGACAGTATGGAGTTTCCTCAAAAAATTAAACATGGATCTCCCTTTTGACCCTGTGATCCCACTTCTGGGAATATATCCTAAAACCAGAAACACCAATCAGAAAGGACATATGAATACCTATGTTCATGGCAGCACAATTTACCATAGCTAAAATTTGGAAACAGCCTAAGTGCCCATCAGCAGATGAATGGATTAGAAAACAGTGGTACATCTACACAATGGAATACTATGCTGCTGTAAAAAGGAAGGAGTTTTTAGCATTTGCAGGAGTATGGATGGAGCTGGAGAATATAATGCTAAGTGAAATAAGCCAGTCAATGAAAGAAAAATACCACATGACCTGACTCATTTATGGATAATAATAACCATTATAAACTGGTGAAAAAAAACATCTACACCAGGCAGAGCAACATCAAACAGGCTGTCTTATTACAGCAATAAGGACAGGAACTTTGGGGGGTGGTAACAGATCAGCCAAGGGACTTTGGTGCATGCATTTAAGCACAAATAATGGACACAGACACTGGGGGGTAGAGGAGGCAGGCTGAAGGGCAGGGGGAAAAACAGATATATGTAGCAATATTTGTAAAACTTTATATAACAAAAAAGAAAAAAAAAAAGAAATGCCTTGTCACTGTGAGGAAAGTATATAAAAATGTTCTTGTACACTGCATGAAAAACCCTGAAACAGAGCTACAAGCACACTATAGGAATGTAAGAACACACTGAGAACTAACTGAGAGGAGAATGAATCTGAGCAAAAGTCATGGCAAACTAGTGCAAATCACTTCTCACTTTGAGCAGAGGGCAGAAAGATGTTTGTACCATTTCAAAAGTCTCTGAAATTGAGCACTAAGCGCACAACCACACAGTTTTAGAAACCAGGAAGAGATGTTTGAAAAGAAGCTGTTACTTCCACCCTATACTTACCAAACAAGTGAAAATCATTTTGGAACATGAGGAAACATGTAGAAATGTGTTTATACAATAAGGGGAAATGCCTTACATAGATGAGTGATCGCACCTTAGCACTGGGTAGAAAGCCCTGAGAATTCACTTGAAACTGCGGAAAAAAACGCTGAAATACAGCAGTAAGTGCTCTCGAACAGTTTGAGAAACCACCGAGGATGCTCTCAAAAACAACAGGACACTGAAATAGAAGACAAGTGTAAATCACTTCCTTCACACTGCGAGGTAAGAGCGTAGAAAGGTGTTTATGCAATCCGGGTTAATGCCTGACATAAAAGAGGAAGCACACTCTTGCCTCTACACAGTGTTGAAAACAACTGGGAACTCCTTGAAAAGAAGTAGTTATTTATACCAAATAATGTCCAAACCAGTGAGAATGACTGGAGAACATGGGGAAAGAGTGTAGAAAGGTGATTGACAATGAGGGAAAATCAGTGCTTAAGAGCAGTTAGCACCTTACAGCACATTGTAGGAAACACTCTGAAATCATGAATCTGAAATGGGAGAAAATCTTTTTGCTATGGGAGGAAAGAGTGTAGAAATATGTTCATGCTAAAGGTGGAAATGCTTTACCTGGAGCAGTTAATAGTAGCAGAGCTCAGGCTCAGAACCCCTGAGAGTTTGCTCAGGTGCGAAATTAAAAAGATGATATAATATACACCGGGATGACTGTTGGAAATCACTTCTAATAATTGGGTAACCGAGCAGAAGCATGTTTGCAGAATTGGAGAGATCCATGCCAAAGTGAAAAGAGCGCACTATACCACAGTTTTAGAAACTAATGGGAAATCACAGAACGGGTTTGATAAAGTAGACTGAATAGTGAGGAAATACTTCTCAATGTGAGGAAAGAGGATAGAAACCTTTTTGTACCATGCGGGTACAGACCTGAATTGCAGCAGTAAACTGCTGAATGCAGCATTAAGCACATGCCGGGAGTGAGACAAACTACTGAGACTTCACTGTAGAGCCCCGTGAAAGTGCGTGAAATGTATAACAAGGCAAATCAGTGCTTTCTAACTATAAGGAACAGTGTGGAGAGTTTGCAGTGCAATGAGAGCAAATCATTGGCATAGAATAGTAAGTGCACTATACCAGAGTTTTGGAAACAAATTAGAAGGCCCTCAAAGAAGCAGTCCTTATTCTAAGTAGTATGAAAACAAGTGAAGGTCACTGTGGAACTTTGAATTCATAGAATGGCAAGAGTAAACTGGACTGAATGTTTTGAACACAGGAGAAAAATCTCTACAAAATCAGAGAAGAGAGGGTAGAGAAATGTTTACACACAGTGGAAATGCCTTCCATAGGGTAGTAATCACACCAAAGCACACTGTTGGAAAACCCTGAGGATTCACTGGAAAGCCAAACTGAACTGGAATAAACAGTTGGAAATCACTTAGAAACATCAGGCAAGAGTGCAAGAAGGGTGCAGGTACAACATGAGACAATGCCTGGTAAAATGCGGAAAGCACATTATAGCCCAGTTTTAGAAACCCTATAGGAAATCACTGCAAAGGAGCAGAAAACTGGACAACTTAGAAAACTCATGGAAATGCCTTGTCACTGCGAGGAAAGAATATAGAAAGCTTCTTATACACTGTGGGGAAAAACTATAGGAATGTATGAACACACTGAGAACTAACTGAGAGGAGCATGAAACTGAGCAAAACCTTGGCAAACTAGTGCACATCTCATCTCACTTTGAGCAGAGTGCAGAAAGGTGTTTGTACCATTTTGGTAAGTCTCTGAAAATGAGCAGGGAGCACACCACAGCACAGTGTAAAAAAGCAGGAGGACATACTTGAAAATACTTGAAAATAAACAATTAGTTCCATCCTATATTTTCCAAAAAGTGAAAATCATTATGGAACATGAGGTAATATGTGGAAATGTGTTTGTACAATAATGGGAAATGCCTTACATAGAGGAGTGATCCACCTCAGCACAGGGTTGGAAGCCATGAGAATTCACTTGAAACAATAGTAAATGTAATAAACATGAGGAAAACTCTGGCAATCACTTGTCAAGACCCCAAAAGAGTGCAGAATGGTGTGCACATGGTGTGAGAACAGTGTGACAACCAGCAGATAGGACACCACACTACAATCTTAGAAACTACTGGGAATTCTGTCACTAGGAACAGTGCCCTGGAGAAAGTTGTAAGCCTGCAGCGTAATCACCTCACAGTGTGAGGGAGGCATATAGAAAGTTCTCTGGTACAATATGGGGAAAATACCTAAAATAGAGCAGTAAGCATACCATGGCAGTGTGAGTAAACACTGAGAATTAACTGAAATGAGTGCAAAAAGGAGTGAACATTGGAAACCAAGTGTACATCACAGCTCACTTTGCGTATAGTGTGGAAAGGTGTCTGTTCAATATGGGTAAATCTCTGCAGTAGAATAGTGAGCACACCACAGCACAGTGTCAGAAACCACTAGGAAATGCATGAAAAGAAGCAGTCACTCATACCACATAGTTGGAAATCAAGTGAAGGTGATTTTGGAACATTAGGAAAGATGTAGGAATGAGTTTATACAATGAGGGGAAGTGCCTTACATAGCGCAGGAGCCGCATCGTAGCACAGTGTTAGGAAACCCGGAGGACACACTTAAAAGCAGATCTCAACTGTAATAAAGATGTGGGAATCCCTAGTAACAATCAGGGAAGAGTACAAGGATGAGGAGTGTACCACGTGAGAAAATCCCTGGTCAAGTACACAAAGCTCACTGTAGCCAAGTCGTAGCCACCCTATAGGAAATCACTGAATGGCAGCAGTGCATTGAACAAACTAGTGAGGTAACTGATGGAAATGATTTCTCAGTTTAAGGAAAGAGTTTAGCAAGGCTTTTGTAATCTGTGGGGAAAAAACCTGATATACAGCACTATGCGCTCTCGAGCAGTTTGAAAAACAACTATGGATGCTCTCAAAAGCAAGAGGACACTGACATAGAACACAAGTGTAAATCACTTCCTACTCACTGCAAAGTAAGAGCGTAGAAAGTTGTTTATGCAATCCGGGTTAAGGCCTGACATAAAACAGGAAGCACACTCTGACCCTCAAGACAGCATTTAAAACAACTGGGAACTCCTTGAAAACAAGTAGTCATTTATATCAAATGGTGTGCAAACCAGTGAAAATCACTTGTGAACCTGGGAAAAGAGTGTAGAAAGGTGCTTGACAATGAGCGAAAATCAGTGCTTAAGAGCAGTTAGCACATTACAGCACACTGTCAGAAACACTCTGAATTCACTTATCTGACACGGGAGAAAATCACTTTGCTATGGGGGAAAGAGTGAAGAAATATGTTCATGCAATGGGTGGAAATGCCTTATATGGAGCAGTTAATAGCAGCAGAGCTCAGGCTCAGAACCCCAGAGATTTTGCTCAGTTGCGAAATTTGAGGATTCACTGGAAACCCAAACTCAAGTGGAATAAACAGTTGGAAATCACTTGGAAACATCAGGCAAGAGTGTAAGAAATATTTGGGTGCAAAGTGAGACAATGTCTGGTAAAATGCAGAAAGCACATTATGCCCCAGTTTCAGAAACTCAATAGGAAATCACTGCAGAGCTGCAGAAAACTGAACAACATAGAAAACACATAGAAATGCCTTGTCACTTGTTGGGAGCTCACCTGAATGCAGGGGTCCCATATGAGCGTAGCTTTCTGAAAGTTGACCTGAATGCAGGGGCCTCATATCAGAGTAGCTTTCTAAAAGCTGACCTCAATGCATGGGTACAATATGAGCGTAGCTTTCTTAAAGCTGACCTGAGTGCAGGGGTCTCATGTGGGCATAGCTCTCTAAGTCCCCTCTTCACTATTAATTAAACTTATTGACTGTTGACCTTTTGTTTAAGCGCTTGTCTAGAAATACCAAAGGGCAGTCAAGAGACTGCTGACACCTAGTCTAGAGTCTGCTAATACTCTGAGAACTAGATGTGGGCAGGAGGGCTATGAGGAAGTTGGCAGGGTGAGAATTTTAGAAGAAATGGTGTGTGGTTAAATTGCTGTGCTTGCCAAAATCATGTATACAGTAACTTCCTTAATTATGCTGGATAAATATGATCTTTACAATAAACTCGGGGCTGCAGTCTTGAACTGTAGTCCTCCTGACCCCATCTTTAGTCTCTTGTCTTTTTCTTAGCCTCACCCCCTCATTCAGGTACTCATGTAGTGCCGGCAGGTACCAGCAGGTAGCGCCAGAACAAGGACCTGAAAACCTGGGACAATGGTAGAGGACACTGCCTGTTGAAGTGGAGGACGTCTGGAATTAACTTAAGAAGGGCAGTTAGGTTTAGAGACGGGAGTAAGAAATTATGGGACAAGGAAATAGCAGAAAGCTTTTGTACAAGTACTTAAGAATATGCTTCGCTCTAGAGGCACTAAAGTAGGGCAAAATCAATTAGAAAATTTTTTACAATTTATAGAGGAAATTTGCCCTTGGTTCCCTGAAGAACGGACTGTAAATTTGGAAACTTGGTCCAAGGTTGGAAAAAATTACAAGATTATTATTCTGCCCATGGACCACAAAAGGTTCCTGTAGATACTTTCTCTTTGTGGAACTTAATTAGGGAATGTTTAGATCCTAGGCATGAAGGACATAAATGAGTGAGCCAGTGAAAAACAAGAGTCCTGCCTGTCCAGACATAGCTCAGTTGTCAGAAGTAATACCCACGGCTCCTCCAATAGAATTATTATCCCCTGAGAAAGAGAGTCCAGACAAAGAACAGAAAGAGCAGGGTATGTTAACAAGGGAAGAAGACATTCATTATGATGATCCCTTTGACGGTCTAGATCCTCTAGATCAAGAAGCTTTAGATGAGGCTGCTGCTCCATATCATAAAGGTGATGACATATTCATGGTTAAGACCAGGAAAACAGTTATACATAATAATGCAGATGCTACATGTGAGCAGCTAAAAGAAGAGATCTGTCAATTAAGGAAGTTTATAGTTAACTTGTCAGATCAAATAAGGCAAAAGGGTTGCCTTTGCCAGTACCACCATCAGGAACACCTTCAGTGGTGGCTGGCCTTGATCCTCCTTTGATTGATGTTTCAAATAGAACTCCAGTTATAGCTGCGATACAGGAGGACCCTAAATTAAAGCCATTAAGGGTTCCCCCACAGCCCAATAAGGAGTTTCCATGGGTTCCTGGGTACTCTCCCTTACAGATGTCTCTAAGAAAAGCAGCAGACAGAAATGAGGATTTGGAAGGTTTTCAAATGTTATACCCTATTTTTGAACAACAAGATGCAAATGGTCAAGCACAAAGAATGCATCAGCCTATCCCTTTTAAATAGTTAAAGGAATTAAAAGTAGCTTGTTCTCAGTATGGTCCTACAGCACCTTTTACTGAGGCTTTGTTGGATGATATCTCCACAGATGCTCTCACTCCAAATGATTGGAAAAGTATAGTTCGAGCTTGTTTAGGAGGAGGTGATTATTTACTGTGGAAATCTGAGTTTGTAGAGCAATATCAAACAACTGCTGAACTTAATAGAGGACAGAATATTCCTATTACCTTTGAAATGCTTGCTAGGGAAGGTCAATATAGTTGCCTCAATGATCAGCTACAATTTAATCCTGCAGTTTATGCTCAAACCAATGCTGCTGCATTAAAAGCATGGAGAAAGTTGCCATCAAATGGCAGACAAACAGAGGATTTATCAAAAATTAGGCAAGGACCAGATGAACCATTTCAGGACTTTGTGTCCAGATTTTCTCAAATGGCAGGGAAATTGATAGGTTATGGAGAGTCAGGTATGTTATTGGTAAAACAATTAGCCTTTGAGAATGCTAACTCTGTTTGTCAAGAGGCCATAAGACCTTTTAAAAGGAAGGGTAGTCTTTCTGACTATGTTAGACTTTGTTCTGATATTGGGCCATCCTATGTACAAGGCTTAACTTTAGCCGCAGCATTGCAAGGAAAAACAATAAGGAGCTGTTATTCCAGCAACAAAAGAAAAGGGGGTAAAGAGTGTCAGGGCCACCTCGAAGTTGTTTCGCATGTGGGCAAAAGGAACATCAGGCAAAACAATGTCCTACTCGTCAGAATCAGCAGCAAGGAAATTCTCAGCCAGGTGTATGTCCCAGATGTCAGAAAGGGAGACATTGGGCTAAAGATTGTAGATCAAAAACGGACAAACAGGGAAATAATTTACCTCCACTGCAGGGAAACTAGAGACGGGGCCAGCCCCAGGCCCCTCAATAATGTTATGAGGCACTGCAGGGATAGTCCCTGCAGATAGACAATCAGAGAAACGGGGGAAATCCATTTGTGAACTGTTCAGAAAACCCCAGGCAGTGCAGGACTGGACCTCAGTTCCTCCGCCTACACAGTATTAACACCTGTAATGGGGATGCAAGGTCTGTCTACTGGAGTGTATGGTCCTTTACCTCCAGGCGCAGCAGCATTAATATTAGGGAGAATTAGTACTACCATGAAAGGTCTATTAGTGGCTCCAGGGATAGTAGATGAGGAATATACTGGGGAAATAAAAATAATGGCACATGCACCTAATAGCATTACTCTAATTAATGCATAACAAAGAATTGCACAACTGATTCTTATCCCGGTAGTAAAAGCAGGTCAAATTAGAACACAACAAACCAGAGGCAATCAAGGTTTTGGGTCTTCAGATGTATATTGGGTACAAAGCATTAAACAGGGAAGGCCGGGAATGACTTTAAAAATAAATGGAAAGATTTTCAAGCGAATTTTAGATACAGGGGCAGATGTATCAGTAATATCTGAAAAACACTGGCCAAAGGTTGGGCTAAAAAACCTGCAATAACTACTTTACAAGGCATCAGGCAAACTAACTGTCCTCAACAAAGCAGTTTTATGTTACAGTGGCAGGATGATGAGGGACATCAAGGGAAGTTTCAACCTTATGTTCTACCTGCTTTACCTGTTAATCACTGGGAAAGAGATGTGATTCAACAGATGGGAGTTTATCTTTGTAATCCAAGTCCTCTTGTTGCAAGGCAAATGTTAAAGCAAGGACTTTTACCCAAACAGGAGTTGGGAAAACAAGGTTACGGGATCAATCAACCCTAAAATGCGCCCACCTCAAACTGCGCTAGGGTATTTTTAGGAGGGGCTTTTGATTCTGCAAAATTAAAAAGATGATATAATAAGCACTGGGAAGACTGTTTGAAATCACTTCTAATAATCAGGTAACAGTGCAGAGGCATGTTTGCAGAATTTCAGAAGTCCATGGCAAAGTGCAGAGAGAGCACTATACCACCATTTTAGATACCAATGGGAAATCAAACAACAGGAGAGATCAAGTAGACAGACTAGTTAGGAAACACTTCTCAATGTGAGGAAAGATGATAGAAACCTTTTTGTACCATGGGGGTGCAGACCCGAATTGCAGCAGTAAGCACACTCTGGAAGTGAGACAAAACAGTAACACTTCACTGAAGAGCCCCGTGAAAGTGAATGAAATGGAAAACAAGGCAAATCAGTGCTTACTCAATGTAAGGAAAAGTGTAGAGAGTTTGGAGTACAATGTGAGGAAATTGCTGGCATAGAACAGTAAGTGCACTATACCAGAGTTTTGGAAACTAAGGCCCTGAAAGAAGCAGTCCTTATACCAAGTAATATGAAAACAAGTGAAGATCACTGTGGAACTTGAGTAAAGAGAAGAGAAAGGTGTTGGACAATATGGGGAACACAGTGCTTAAGCGCAGTAAGCACATTATCTTGAAACTTTGAATTCACTGTATGGCAACTGTAAACTGGACTGAATGTTTTGAACACTGGAGAAAATTGCTTCACAATAGGAGAAGAGGGGGTAGAGAAATGTTTACACACTGTGGAAATGCCTTCCATAGAGCAATAATCACACCAAAGCACACTGTTAGAAACCTCTGAGGATTCACTGGAAAGCCAAACTGAACTGGAATAAACAGTTGGAAATCACTTGGAAACATCACGCAATAGTGCAAGAAAGATGCGGGTGCAACGAGAGACAATGCCTGGTAAAATGCAGAAAGCACATTAACACCAGTTTTAGAAACCTTATAGGAAATCAGTGCAAAGCAGCAGGAACCTGGACAACATAGAAAACTCATGGAAATGCCTTGTCACTGCGAGTAAAAAATATGTAAAATTTCCTGTATACTGCGGGAAAAACTCTGAAACTTAGCTACAAGCTCACTATAGGAATGTGAGAACACACTGAGAACTATTTGAGAGGAGTACGAAACAGAGCAAAAGACTTGACAAACTAGTGGAAATCACATCTAACTTTGAGCAGAGTGCTGACAGGTGTTTGTACCATTTCAGTAAGTCTCTAAAATTGAGCAGTAAGAACACCACAGCAGTGTTAGAAACCAGGAAAAGATTCGTGAAAAGAAGCAGTTACTTCCAACCTATAGTTTCCAAACAAGTGAAAATCATTTTGTAACATGAGGAAACATGTAAAAATTTGTTTATACAATAAGGGGAAATGCCTTACATAGAGGGGTGATCGCACCTTAGCAGAGGGCTGGAAGCCCTGAAAATTCACTTGAAACAAAAGTAAATGTAATAAATATTAGGAAAACTGCTGGCAATCAATTGATAAGACCACAAAAGGGTGGAGAATGGTGTGCACATGATGTGAGAAGTGTGTGGCAACCAGCAGTGAGCATACTACACTACAATCTTAGAAACAACTGGGAATTGTGTCACTAGGTATAGTGCCCTGGATAAAGCAGTTAGACTGCAGGGAAATCATTTCACAGTGCGAGGGAGGCGTATGGAAAGTTCTCTTGTACAATACAGGGAAAAAACCTAAAATATACCAGTAAGTGCACCATGGCAGTGTGATGAAACACTGAGAATTCACTGAAATGATCAGGAAACGGAGTGAACATTGGAAAACAAGTGTACATCACAGCTCACTTTACGCATAGTCTGGAAAGGTGTCTTCAATTTGGGTAAATCCCTGCAGTAGAGCAATGAGCACACCACAGCACAGTGTCAGAAACAACTAGGAAATGCTTGAAAAGAAGCAGTCACTCATACCACATAGTAGGAAAACAGGTGAAGGTGATTTTGGTCCACGAGGAATGATGTAGGAATGTGTTTATACAATGAGGGTAAATGCATTACATATTGCAGGAACCGCAGCATAGCACAGTGTGAAGAACTCGGGAGGACTCACTTAAAAGCAGATCTCAACAGTAATAAAGAATTTGGAATCACTAGTAACAATCAGGGAAGCTTGCAAGAAAGAGGAGTGTACCATGGGAGAAAATCCCTGGTGAAGTACACAAAGCACACTGTAGCACAGTCGTAGCCACCCTATAGGAAATAACTGAAAAGCAGCAGTACATTGAATAAACTAGTGAGCTAATTCATGGCAATGATTTCTCAGTGTAAGGAATGAGTACAGCAAGGCTTTTGTAATCTGCGGAAAAAAAACTGTGAAATAGAGCAGTAAGAGCTCTCAAGAAGTTTGATAAACCACTGATGATGCTCTCAAAAGCAACAGGACACTCAAATAGAAAACAAATGTAAATAACTTCTTTCTTACTGAGAGGTAGGAGCGTAGAAAGGTGTTTATGCAAACCCGGTAAATGCCTGACATACAACAGGAAGCACACTCTGTGCCTCAACACAGTATTGAAAACAACTGGGAACTCCTTGAAAAGAAGTAGTCATTTATACAAAATGGTGAGCAAACCAATTAAAATCACTTTGCAACAAGGGGAAAGGGTGTAGAAAGTTCCTTGACAATGAGGGAAAAAGAGTGCGTAAGAGCAGTTAGCACCTTAGAGCACATTGACAGAAACACTCTGAAATCAGGATTCTGAAACGGGATAAATCAAGTGTACATCACAGGTCACTTTTCGCATAGTGTGGAAAGGTGTCTGTTCAATTAGGGTAAATCCCTCTAATAGAGCAGGGAGCAAACCACAGCATAGTGTCAAAAACCAGTAGAAAATGCTTGAAAGGAAGCAGTCACTCAAACCACATAGTTGGAAAACAAGTGAAGGTCTACTTGAAATACGAGGAAGGATGTAGGAATGTGTTTATACAATGAAGGGAAATGCCTTACATAGTTCAGGAGCCGCACATTAGAGCAGTGTTAGGAACCCCGGAGGACTCACTTGAACGCTGATCTCAATAGTAAAAATGAGTTGGGAATCTCTAGTAACAATCAGGGAAGAGTGCAAAAAAGAGTAGTGTACCATGTGAGAAAATCCCTAGTCAAGTACACAAAGCACACTGTAGCACAGTGGAAGCCACCCTATAGGAAATCACTGAAAGGCAAGAGTGCATTGACAAACTGGTGAGGAAACTCATGGCAATGATTTCACAGTGTAGGGAACAAGTACAGCAAGGCTTTTGTAATCTGCGAGAAAATAACACGCAATACAGCAGTAAATGCCCTTCAGCAGTTTGAGAAACCACCCAGGATGCTGTCAAAACAAAAGGACACTGAAATAGAAGACAAGGGTAAATCACTTCCTTATCACTGCGAGTAAGAGGGTAGAAATGTGTTTATGCAATCCGGGTTAATGCCTGACCTACAAGAGGAAGCACACTCTGAGCCTCAATACAATGTTGAAAACAACTGGGAACTCTTTGAAAAGAAGTAGTCATTTATACCAAATTATGTGAAAATCACTTGGGAACATGGGGATAGAGTGTAGAAATGTGCTTGACAATGTGGGAAAATCAGTGCTTAAGAGCAGTTAGCACCTTAGAGCACACTGTCAGAAACTCTCTGAATTCATGAAAATGCAACAGGAGAAAATCACTTTGCTATGGGAGAAAAGAGTGTAGAAATATGTTCATGGAAAGGGCGGAAACGCCTTTCCTGGAGGAGTTAATAGCAGCAGAGCTCAGGCTCAGAAACCCTGAGAGTTTGCTCGGGTGCAAAATTAAAAAGGTGATATAATAAACACTGGGATGACTGTTGGAAATCACTTCTAATAATTGGGTAACAGAGCAGAAGGATGTTTGCAGAATCAAGAAATCCATGGCAAAGTACAGAGAGTGCACTATTTCACAGTTTTAGAAACCAATGGGAAATCACAGAAAAGGAGTGATAAAGTAGACTGACTAGACAGGAAATACTTCTCAATGTGAGGAAAGACGATAGATTCCTTATTGTGCCATGTGGGTACAGACCTGAATTGCAGCAGTAAGCTGCTGAATTGCGGGAGTAAGCACACTCAGGCAGTGAGACAAACAACTGAGACTTCACTGAAGAGCCTCCTGAAAGTTAGTGAAATGGAGAACAAGGCAAATCAGTGCTCGCTCGCTGAAAGGAAAAGTGTAGAGTGTTTTGAGTACAATGTGAGCAAATCACTTACATAGAGCAGTAAGTGCAATATACCAGAGTTTTGGAAACAGCTAAAGAGGCCCTGTAAGAAGAAGTTTTTCTTCCAAATAGTATGAAAACAAGTGAAGATCACTGTGGATCTTGAGGAAAGAGAAGAGAAAGGCATTTACCAATATGGGGAATGGAGTGCCTAAGCGCAGTAAGCACATTATCTTCAAACTTTGAATTCACAGTATGGCAACAGTAAACTGGACTGAATGGTTTGAACACAGGAGAAAATCGATTCACAAGGGGAGAAGAGAGGGTAGAGAAATGTTTACACAGTAGAAATGCCTCCCATAGGACAGTAATCACACCAAAGCACACTGTTAGAAACCCCTGAGGATTCACTGGAAAGCCAAACTGAACTGGAATAAACAGTTGGAAATCACTTGGAAACATCAGACAAGAGTGCAAGAGAGGTGTGGTTGCAATGTGAGACAACGCCTGGTAAAATGCAGAATGCACATTATAAAAGAGTTTTAGAAACCCTATAGGAGATCACTGCAACGTAGGAGAAAACTGGACAGCATAGAAAACTAATGGAAATGCCTTGTCATTGCGAGGAAAGAATATAGAAAACTTCTTGTGCACTGCGGGAAAAACCGTGAATGAGAGCTTCAAGCACACTATAGGAATGTGAGAACTAAGAGGGGCACGAAACTGAGCGAAAGCCTTGGAAAACTAGTGCAAATCACATCTCACTTTGAGCAGAGTGCTGAAAGATGTTTGTACCATTTCGGTAAGTCTCTGAAATTGAGCAGTAAGAACACTACGGCTCAGTGTTAGAAACCAGGAGGAGATGCTTGAAAAAAAAACAGTTACCTCCACCCTATAGTTTCCAAACAAGTGAAAATCATTTTGGAACATGAGGAAACATGTAGAAATGTGTTTAAACAATAAGGGGTAATGCCTAACATAGAGGAGTTATCACACCTTACCACAGTTTTGGAAGCCCTGAGAATTCACTTGAAACAAAAATAAATGTAATAAACATGAGGAAAACTGCTGGAATTCACTTGTCAAGACCCCCAAAGAGGGCAGAATGGTGTGCACATGATGTGATAAGTGTTGGGCAACCATCAGAGAGCACACCACAGTAGAATCTTAGAAACTACTGGGTATTCTGTCACTAGGAACAGTGCCCTGGAGAAAGTAGTGAGGCTGCAGAGAAATTGCTTCACAGTGTGAGGGAGGTGTATGGAAATTTCTCTGGTACGATACGGAGAAAATACATAAATAGAGAAGTAAGCACACCATGGTAGTGTGATGAAACACTGAGAATTCACTGAAATGAGCCCGAATTGGAGTGAAGAGGGAAAACCAAGTGGACATCACAGCTAACTTTGCACGTAGTGTGCAAAGGTGTCTGTACAATTCGGGTAAATCCCTACAGTAGAGCAGTGAACACACCAATCCACAGGGTCAGAAAGCAGTAGGAAATGCCTGAAAATAAGCAGTCACTCATATCACATTTTTGGAAAACAAGTGAAGGTGATTTTGGAACACTAGGAAAGATATAGGAATGTTTTTATACAATGAAGGGAAATGCTTTACATAGCATAGGAGCCGCAACGTAGCACAGTGTTAGGAACCTCGGAGGACTCACTTGAAAGTGGATCTGAACGGTAATAAAGGTGTTTATGCAATCCGGGTTAATGCCTGACATAAAAGAGGAAGCACACTCTGTGCCTCAACAGAGTGTTGAAAACAACTGGGAACTCCTTGAAAATAAATAGTCTTTTATAGCAAATTATGTGGAAACCAGTGGGAATTACTTGGGAACATGGGGAAAGATGGTAGAAAGGTGTTGGACAATGACGGAAAATCAATGCTTAATAGCAGTGAGCACCTTACAGCACACTGTCAGAAACAGTCTGAATTCAAGAATCTGAAATGGGAAAAATCACTTTGCTAAGGTAGGAAAGAGTGTAGAAATATGTTCATGCAAACGGTGGAAATGCCTTACCTGGAGCAGTTAATAGCAGCAAAGCTCAGGCTCAGAACCCCTGAGAGTTTGCTCCAGTGCAACATTAAAAAGATGATATAATAAACACAGGGATGACTATTGAAAATCACTTCTAATAACCAGGTAACACTGCAGAAGGATGTTTGCAGAAATTGAGAAATACATGGCAAAGTGCAGAGAGCGCACTATACCACAGTTTTAGAAACCAATGGAAAATCATAGAACAGGAGTGATAAAGTAGACTGAGTAGTCAGGAAATAATTCTCAATGTGAGGAAAGAGGATAGAAACCTTTTTGTACCATGCCGGTACAGACCTGAATTACAGTAGTAAGCACACTCCAGCAGTGAGACAAACCACTGAGACTTCACTGAAGAGCCCCGTGAAAGTGAGTGAAATGGAGAACAAGGCAAATTATTGCTCGGTCACTGTAAGGAAAAGTGTAGAGTGTTTGGAGGACAATGTGAGCAAATACCTGGCATAGATCAGTAAGTGCACTATACCACAGACCGAGAAACAATTAAGAACACGCTGAAATAAGCAATCCTTATTCCAAGAAGTATAAAAACAAGAGAAATCTCTGTGGAATTTGAGGAAAGAGAAGGAAAAGGCGTTTGACAATGTGGGGAAGGCTGTGCTTAAGCACAGTAAGCACATTATTTTGAAACTTAGATTTCACTGTATGACAACAGTAAACTGGACTGAATGGTTTGAACACAGGAGAAAATCTATTCACAATGGGTGAAAAGAGGGTAGAGAAATGTTTACACACAGTGGAAATGCCTTCCATAGGGCAGTAATCACACCAAAGTACAGTGCTAGAAACCCTTGAGAAGTCAATGGAAAGCTAAATGAACTGGCATAAACAGTTGGAAATCACTTGGAAACATAAGGGAAGAGTGCAGGAAGGTATGGGTGCAATGTGAGACAACACCAGGTAAAATGCAGAAAGCACATTTTACCACAGTTTTAGAAACCCTATAGGAAATCACTTGCAGAGCAGCAAAAAATGGACAACATAGAAAACTCATTGAAATGCCTTCTCATTGCAAAGAAAGAATATAGAAAGTTTCTTGTACACTGCGGGAAAAACCCTGAATCAGAGCTATAAGCACACTATAGGAATGTGAGAACACACTAAGGTCTAACTGAGAGGAGCACAAAACTGAGCAAAAGCCTTGGCAAACTTGTGCAGATCACATCTCACTTTTAGGAGAGTGCAGATATGTGTTAGTACCATTTTGGTAAGTATCTGAGTTTGAGCAGTAATCACACCACAGCACCGTGTTAGAAACCAGGAGGAAATGCTTGAAAAGAAGCAGTTATTTCCACCTTATATTTTCCAAAAAAGGGACAACCGTTTCGGAACATGAGGAAACATGTAGAAATTTGTTTATACAATAAGGGAAATGCCTTACATAGAGGGGTGATTGCACTTAAGCAGAGGGCTGGAAGCCCTGAAAATTCACTTGAAACAAAAGTAAACGTAATAAATATGAGGAAAACTGCTTTCAATCAATTGATAAGACCACGAAAGAGTGCAGAATGGTGTGCACATGATGTGAGAAGTGTGTGGCAACCAGCAGAGAGCATACTACACTACAATCTTAGACTACTGGGAATTGTGTCACTAGGAAAAGTGCCCTGGATAAAGCAGTTAGGCTGCAGGGAAATCATTTCACAGTGTGAGGGAGGAGTATGGAAAGTTCTCTTGTACAATATGGGGGAAATATATAAAATAGAGCAGTAAGCGCCATGGCAGTGTGATGAATCATTGAGAATTCACTGAAATGAGCACGAAACGGAGTCAACATTGGAAACCAAGTCTACATCACAGCTCACTTTCAGCATAGTGTGGAAAGGTGTCTGTTCAATTTGGGCAAATCCGTGAAACAACGCCTGGTAAAATGCAGAGAGCACATTATACCTCAGTTTTAGAAACCTTAAAGGAAATCACTGCAAAGCAGCAGAAAACTGGACAACAGAAAACTCATAGAAATGCCTTGTCACTGGGGGCGCAGGTACGGCAGGTGGGGAGGGGGCTGTGTGAGGGTCCGGATCCTTTGCAGGCTGATACTGTATCCACTAAGCCAAACCAGCCTGGTTTCCCACTGGCTTTTAGGGAGGAAGAGGGAGAGACACAGAGAGGGAAACATCACTGGATCGCCTCCTGCACATGCCCCAATCAGCACAGAGATTGAGCCTGCAACCAAGGTATGTGACCTAGACCAAAGTCCAACCCGAAACCCTTCAGTCCGAAGTCAATACTCTATCCACTGAGCCAAACTAGCTTGGGCGGCTCCTGCAGCATTCTGATCTACATCCCAGCTCTTTCATTTGTCTTTTTAAAATATATTTATTTTTGGATAGCTGTAGACTCTAGGAAATGCCGTCCGTATAGAGGCACAGGTCGTGCATCTTCTTCGGGAGCAGACTCAGTGAGCTGCTGAAGCCAGTGACACCCAACAGGAATTGGCTCAGGAGATTCAGCTGGGAGTGAGTTTTCGCCTGGGGTCTGCAGGAGAGCACAGGGCAAGCGCTTGGTGCTGAGATTTATCCCGGAGCGTGTTTCTGTGGGGGTGTCGGCGCCATCCCAAGGGGAAGAGTGCCTAGCATCACAAGCTGACACATCCACAAGCCCTGCAGCTTAGGTGCCCCAGGACCAGCCAGGACTCCAGGAGCACCAGAGCCCATGGAGACACAGATTCAGAGGAGCCATGCGCACCCCCATGAGAAAGTTGGAATTCGCTGAGATAAAGTTGTGATTTGTTCCACGTGAGAGACGACCGAGTGTGTGTGCGCGCCCACAGGGGCACGAGTGGGCGCACAGGGGAAATCTGCACCCTTCACACCCCTCTGTCCCCCCGGAGACAGCAAAATCCAAGAGGGGGAGGGGAACCCGTGGGGCTGCTGGCAGAAAGGAATTCTGAAAAAATTGGCCCATAGCTCAATTGGGTGCCAGACAACAGCCTTGGACCTGGCCAGTGTCCCGGCTGCTAAAGCCAGGGCAGAGAGGAAGCGCGGAAGGGACTGGGATATTATTTTATTTTATTTTATTTCTTCTCTCATTAAATCCTAGCTTTTGACTGTTAAGCTCATCACACAGGGGCATCCAGTAGGGGTCACTGACAGAGAATACGAGGAACATTCTTCTTTTATGGAACCTGGGGATCAGAGCAGGAAGAGAGCACCAAACAACCAGCTTTGGGGCAGACCACTCCCCGAAGCCAGTATTGAGTGCTGTAAGGAAAGTGAGGTCTACATAATGGCTACAGAGGAGAGGAAGCCCTGAAGGGCATCCCAGGAATACTGCCACCCAGAGGCTGAACAACAAACTGTCCATTTTGTAAACAGGCAGTCTGGAAACAAAGAAATACTGCCTGCTTTAATATTAGGACTGTGATCCACAACACAGAAGAGCAGTGTATCACAGGGAACTTGAATCCTCCCCTAAACACCTGACAGAACAAAAGAGAGTCAAACTGAGGAAAAGAGAAAGTGAATGACCCTCATTAATGTAAATTTTAATTTTTATTTTTTCACCTTTTACCGAAGAAACTTTTTTTTGTTCTCCTTTATTTCTCGAGTTTACTTGTTTAATTATTATGATTTTATTTTTAATCAATAGTATTACTACTACTATTTTACCTTTTTCAGTTTAATTTTAATTTCTCCTTAATATATTTTATGATTCTGGTTCTAGGTTTTATTTTCATTTCTCCTTTGAGCATCACTTTATTCAATCTCAATCTTACCTTCATACCAACACTCTCTTCCTCACCTTTCTCCTGTTCCTGCCAATCTCTTACCACAGTCCTGCTTTAAACTATCCCTACCCCCTCTTTTTACCTCCCTATGAAAATTTCACCGTACTCTTATATCTAATTTCCAATCCCCTGCTCTTAGTCCATACTCATCTCACTCTTCTCCTTCTACACTATTCAAATTTTTTCTCTTATGTCTCCTCTCTCTTTCTCTCTCTCTCTTTCTCTCTCTGTGTGTGTCTCTCTCTCTCTTTCTCTCTCTCTCATCACTAAGCTATTGTTAGCTTGATTGTTGATTATACTGTTTTATTTTTAATTTTTCACTTTATTTTTTTATCCTTTGGTTATTTTGTTGCCGCCGGTTTCCCTCACCTCGCTTGAAATTAGTGATTGTTTATGTTTGGCATTTATCTCTAGGTATCTGTTGCTGACATTCATTGAAATTAGTGGCTACTCTATGAGAATCCCAACCCTATATAGTTTCTTCACACCTTTTATTTCTCTCTCTTTCCTAGCTCTCTCACCCTTTTTTCTTCGTCCCTCTTCCAATTTCATTCTTGCACTATCTTTTTTTTTTATCCTTCACTCCCTTTTCTTTTACTACTCCTCTCTCCCCTAATTCTCTTTTCTCTGGTGGCTACTTTTATTTGGTGTTATTAGTATCATGAATATATCTGCGTTCAGTATTTTGTGCAGTGTGCCTTGTTGTGTGGCATTTTCTGCATTTAAATCAATGCAGGAGAGAGACAACCACTTAAACAGACACCCAGAGAGGAGAGACCATTCATAGATAAAGAAACAGCCCACATATGGAAGAGAAACAGACATCACCAGAAAAGGAAGTAAACAAAATGGAGGCTACTAACTTGTCAGGGAAGGAATTCAGAGAAATGGTCATAAAGTGGTTGAGAAGAATGGAAGACAAATTCAACAATATGTGCAAAAACGAAGAGGAAATGTTGAAGAACCAAGAAGAAATGAAAATGACATCACTGTCATGAATAACTCAATAGAAAGCATTAACAGTCGACTAGATAAAACAGAGGATCGCATCAGTGACCTAGAAGACAGGATAGAAAAAAATACCCAAACAGAGGAGCTTCCAGAAAAAAAAAATTAAAAGCAGGAGGAGAGCCTAAGAGAACTTTGGGACAACACAAAAAGGAACAATATCCGTGTAATAGGGGTGCCAGAAGGAGTGGAAACTGAGCAAGGAATAGAAAGCTTATTGGAAGAAATAATGACAGAGAACTTTCCGGATATATGAAAGGGTAACTCCACACAAATACAACAAGCTTACAGAGTTCCAAACAAAAAGAATCCCAAAAGACCAATGCCAAGGCACATTATAATTAAATTGGCAAGCACCAATGACAAAGACAGATTCTTAAAAGCGGCCAGAAAGAAACAGAAAGTTACTTACAAAGGCTCCCCAATCAGACTAGCGACTGATTTCTCAACAGAAACACAGCAGGCAAGAAGGGAATGGAATGAAATATACTAAGTCATGGAAAGGAAAGGAATGAATCCAAGAATACTGTATCCAACAAGGCTATCAATCAAAATTGAGGGTGAAATTAGGAGCTTCAAGGAGAAGAAAGAACTAAGGGAGTTTGTTACTACCAAACCAACAATGGAAGAAATGTTAAAGGGCCTACTGTAAAAAGTAAAAATAGGAAGCAAAGAAGAAACTCATGGGTAAAGAATAAAAATGGCGACAAACAAGTATTTATCAATAATAACTTAAATGTAAATGGATTAAATGCTCCAATCAGAAGACATAGGGTAACTGAGTGGATAAGAATACATGACCCACATATCTGCTGTCTACAGGAAACCCACCTCAGAAAAAAAAGATGCCCACAGACTGATGGTGAAGGGATGGAAAAAGATTTTTCAGCTGAATGGAAATGAAAAAATTCTGGGGTAACAATACTTATATCTGACAAATTAGATCTCAAAATGAAAGACATAAAAAGAGATAAGGAAGGCCACTTCTTTATACTAAAGGGAACCATTCATCAAGAAGAAATAACTCTGGTAAACATATATGCACCCAATACAGTAACACCCAAATACATAAAAAAACAACAACTTCTGGAAGACATCAAGGGAGAGATTGACAGCAATACAATCCTAGTAGGGGACTTTAATACTCCACTATCACCATTGGACAAATCCTATAAACAAAAAATCAGCAAAGAAGCATCAATCCTAAATGACTCACTTGAGCAGGAGGACTTAATAGATATCTTCAGAACACTTCACCCCAGAGCCACAGAATATACATTCTTTTTAAGTGCACATAGGTCATTATCAAAGATGGACCATATATTGGGGCACAGGCAAAGTCTCTTCTAATTCAAGAAGATAGAAATTATATCAAGCATCTTCTCAGATCACAAAGACATAAAACTGGAAATAAACCACAATAAAAACAAACACATGGAGACTAAACAGCATGCTATTAAACAATGACTGGGTTACCACAGAGATCAAAGAACAAATAAAAAACATCATTGCAACAAACGACAATGAAAACAAAACAATCCAAAATCTATGGGACACAGTGAAAGCAGTCTTGAGAGGGAAGTTCATAGCTCTACAAACCTACTGTAGAAAACAAGAAACAATGATAATAAATTACCTAACCCTGAAACTCCAAGATTTAGAAAGAGAGCAACAAGAAAATCCCCGTGTAAGGTGAAGGAAGGAAATTATAAAAATCAGTGCAGAGATAAATGTCATGGAGACTAAAAAGACAATACAAAAGATCAATGAAACCAAGAGATGGTTCTTTGAAAGGATAAACAAGATTGATGAACCTCTAGCCAGGGTCACCAAGAAGCAAAGAGAGAAGACCCTAATGAACAAAATCAGAAATGAAAAAGGAGAAATAACAACAGACCCTACAGAAATACAGAGGATTGTAAAAAAATACTATGAACAACTCTACTCCAAAAACTGGACAACCTTGAGGAAATGGACATATTCAAAGAAAAGTACAACATTCCAAAACTCAATCAGGAAGAATCTAAAAATCTCAATAGGCCAATCACTATGGAAGAAATTAAAACAGTGATAAAAAAGCCCGGGGCCAGATGTCTTCACAGGGGAATTTTACCAAACATTTAAGGAATCTCTAAAATATAGCCTCCTCAGACTATTCAAAAAAATGCAAGAGGAAGGAACACTTCCAGACTCATTCTATGAAGCCAGCATTACCCTAAAACCAAAACCAGACAAAGACAACAAATTGAAAGAGAATTATTGGATAATATCCCTCATGAACAAGATGCCAAAACCCTCAACAAAATCCTAGCAAATCGGATTCAACAGTACATCAGAAAGATCATACACCATGACCAAGTAGGATTTATCCCAGGGATGCAAGGATGGTACAATATTCGCAAATCAATAAATGTGATACATCACATAAACAAATTAAAAGATAAAAATCAATCATATCAATTGATGCAAAAAAAACATTTGACAAAATACAGCACCCGTTCTTGATAAATTCACTCAGCAAGGTAGGAATAGAAGGATCTTACCTCAACATAATAAAAGCTATATAGGACAGTCCCACAGCCAACATCATACACAAGGGGAAAAATTAAAAAAATTTCACCTTAGAACAGGATCAAGACAGTGTTGCCCTCTCTCACCACTCCTATTTTACATAGTACTGGAAGTATTAGCCATTGTGATTAGACAAGAAGATATAAAAGGTATCCAAATTGGAAAAGAAGAAGTAAAACTGTCCTTATTCACAGATGACATGATATTGTACATAAAAAAAAAAAAAAACCCTAAGGACTCCATCAAAAAACTATTAGACTTAATAAATGAATTCGTCAATGTAGCAGGATAGAAAATTATCGCCAAGAAATCTATGGCATTTTTGTACACCAATAGTATACGTACAGAAAGAGAGACTAAAAAAACAATCCCATTTACAATCACACCAAAAAAATAAGATACCTAGGGATAAACTTAACTAAAGTGGTAAAAGACCTATACTCAGAAAACTACAGAACATTGAAAAAAGAGATAGAGGAAGACATAAACAGATGGAAGAACATACCATGTTCATGGATTGGTAGAATCAATATCATTAAAATGTCAATACTGCCCAAAGCAGTCTATAAATTCTACACAATCCCCATTAGAATACCAATGGCATATTTTATAGACCTATAACGAACATTCCAAAAATTCATCTGGAATAAAAAAAAAAACAAAACCCGAATCACTGCAGCGATCCTGAGAAAGAACAAAGTAGGTGGAATCTCAATACCAGATATCAAGCTATATTATAAAGCCACTGTTCTCAAAACTGCCTGATACTGGCACAAGAATAGAAATATAGATCAATGGAATAGAAGAGAGAAATCAACCCAAATCAATATGCTCAATTAATATTTGACAAAGGACGCAAGAACATACAATGGAATCAAGACAGTCTCTTCAATAAATGGTGCTGGGAAAATTGGAGAGATATGTGCAAAAAAATGAAACTAGACCCACAACTCACACCATACACAAAAATACACTCGAAATGAATAAAGGACTTAAACGTAAAACGGGAAATCATAAAAATACTAGAGGAATACAAAGACAACAAAATCTCAGACATATGCCAAAGTGGTTTCATCACCGAAACAGCCCCTAGGGTATTGGAAACTAAAGAGAAAATAAACAAATGGGACTTTATCAAAATAAAAAGCTTCTGCACATCAAAAGAAACCATCAGCAAAACAACAAGAAAACCCACTACCTGGGAGAACATATTTGCCAATGTTATCACTGATAAAGGTTTAATCACCAACATTTATAGGGAACTCATACAAGTTAACAAAAAGAAGACAAACAATCCAATCAAAAAATGGGCAAATGACCTAAATAAACACTTTTCAAAAGAGGATATTCAGAAAGTCAAGAGACATATGAAAACATGCTCAAAGTCACTTATCATCTGAGAGATGCAAATCAAAACAACAATGAGGTACCATCTCACACTTGTAACAATGGCTATCTTTAATAAATCAACAAATGACAAGGGCTGGAGAGGATGGTGAGAAAAAGGACTACTCGTGCATTGCTGGTGGGAATGCAGACTGGTGCAGCCACTATGGAGGACAGTATGGAGTTTCTTCAAAAAATTAAACATGGATCTCCCTTTTGACCCTGTGATCCCACTTCTGGGAATATATCCTAAGAAACCAGAAACACCAATCAGAAAGGACATATGCATCCCTATGTTCATGGCAGCCCAATTTACCATAGCTAAAATTTGGAAAGAGCCTAAGTGCCCATCAGCAGATGAATGGATCAGAAAACTGTGGTACATCTACACAATGGAATACTATGCTGCTCTAAAAAGGAAGGTGTTCTTAACATTTGCAGGAGTATGGATGGAGCTGGAGAATACAATGCTAAGTGCAATAAGCCAGTCAATGAAAGAAAAATACCACATGTCCTCACTCATCTATGGATAATAATAACCATTATAAACTGGTGAAAAAAAAATCTACACCAGGCAGAGTAACATCAAACAGACTGTCTTATTACAGCAACAAGGAGAGGAACATTGGGGGGTGGTAACAGATCAGCCAAGGGACTTTGGTCCCTGCATTTAAGCACAAATAATGGACACAAATCACTGGGACGTAGGGGAGGCAGGCTGAATGGCAGGGGAAAAAAGAGATATATGTACCAATCTTTGTAAAACTTTATGTAATAAAAAAGAAAAAAAATGCCTTGTCACTGCGGGGAAAGTATATAAAAAGGTTCTTGTACACTGTGGGAAAAAAACAGAAACAGCTGCAAGCACACTATAGGAATGTGAGAACACACTGAGAACTAACTGAGAGGAGCATGAAACTGAGCAAAAGTCATGACAAACTAGTGTAAATCACATCTCACTCTGAGCAGAGTACAGAAAGGTGTTTGTACCATTTTGAAAAGTCTCTGAAATTGAGCAGTAAGCACACCACAGCACAGTATTAGTAACCAGGAGAAGATGTTGGAAAAGAAGCAGTTACTTCCACCCTATAGTTTCCAACAAGTGAAAATCATTTTGGAACATTATAAAACATGTGGAAATGTGTTAATACAATAAGAGGAAATGCCTTACATAGAGGAGTGATCACATATTAGCACAGGGTTGGAAGCCATGGGAATTCACTTGAAACAAAAGTAAACGTAATAAACATGAGGAAAACTGTTGGCAATCACTTGTCAAGACCAAGAAAGAGTGAAGAATGTTGTGCACATGACGTGAGAAGTGTGTAGCAACCAGCAAAGAGCACACTACATTAGAATCTGAGAAACTATTGGGTATTCTGTCACTAGAAACATTGCCCTGGAGAAAGTAGTTAGGCTGCAGGGAAATCACTTCTCAGTGTGAGGGAGGCCTATGGAAAGTTCTCTGGTACAATAAGGGAAAAATACCTAAAATAGACCAGTAAGCACCCCATGGCAGTGTGACGACACACTGAGAATTCACTGAAATGAGCAGGAAACGGAGTGAACATTGGAAAGCAAGTGTACATCACAACTCACGTTGCGCATAGTGTGGAAAGTTGTATGTTTAATTCGGGTAAATCCCTGCAGTAGAGCAGTGAGCTTACCAAAGTCCAGTGTCAGAAAACACTAGTAAATGCTTGAAAAGCAGCAGTCCTTCATACCATATAGTTGGAAAACAAGTGATGGTGATTTTGGAACACAAGGAAAGATGTAGGAATGTGTTTAAACAAAGAGAGGAAATGCCTTACATAGCGTAGGAGCCGCACCTTAGCACAGTGTTAGAACCCCGAAGGACTCACTTGAAAGCAGATCTCACCAGTAATAAAGAGTTTGGAATCCCTAGAAGCAATCATGGAAGAGTGCAAGAAAGAAGAGTGTACCATGTGTGAAAATTCCTAGTCAAGTACACAGGGCACATTGTAGCACAGCGGAAGCCACCCTATAGGCAATCACTGAAAGGCAGCAGTGCATTGAAAAAACTGGTGAGGTAACTCATGGCAATGATTTCTCACTGTAAGGAACGAGTACAGCAAGGCTTTTGTAATCTCTGGAAAAAAATGCTCAAATAGAGCAGTAAGAGCTCTCGAGCAGTTTGGGAGACCAGCCAGGAAGCTCTCAAAAAAAACACAAAACAGGACACTGAAAAAGAAGACAAGTGTAAATTACTTCCTTCTCACTGCGAAGTAAGAGCGTAGAAATGTGTTTTTGCAATCCGTGTAAATGCCTGACATAAAACAGGAAGCACACTCTGTGCCTCAACACACTGTGAAAACAACTGGGAAGTCCTTGAAAAGAAGTAGTCATTTATACTAAATGGTGGGGAAACAAGTGAAAATCACTTGGGAACATGGGGAAAGAGTGTAGAAATGTGCTTGACAATGTGGGAAAATCAGTGCTTAAGATAAGTTAGCACCTTAGAGCTCACTGTTGGAAACTCTCAGAATTCATGAAAATGCAACGGGAGAAAATCACTTTGCTATGGGAGGAAAGAGTATAGAAATAGGTTCATGGAAAGAGTGGAAATGCCTTACCTGGAGCAGTTAAAGCAGCAGAGCTCAGGCTCACAACCCCTGAGTGTTCGCTCGGGTGCGAAATTAAAAAGGTGATATAATAAAAACTGGGATGACTGTTGGAAATCACTTCTAATAATTGGGTAACAGAGCAGAAGGATGTTTGCAGAATCAAGAAATCCATGGCAAAGTATAGAGAGCGCACTATTTCACAGTTTTAGAAACCAATGGGAAATCACAGAAAAGAAGTGATAAAGTAGACTGACTGGTCAGGAAATACTTCTCAAGGTGAGGAAAGAGGATAGAATCCTTATTGTACCCTGTGGGTACAGACCTGAATTTCTGCAGTAAGCTGCTGAATTGCAGCAGTAAGCACTCTCAAGCAGTGAGACAAACCACTGAGACTTCATTGAAAAGCCTCGTGAAAGTTAGTGAAATGGAGAACAAGGCAAATCAGTGCTCGCTCACTGAAAGGAAAAGTGTAGAGTGTTTTGAGTACAATGTGAGCAAATCAATTATATAGGGCAGTAAGTGCACTATACCAGAGTTTTGTAAACAGCTAAAGAGGCCCTGTAATAATAAGTTTTTATTCCAAGTAGTATGAAAACAGGTGAAGATTACTGTGAATCTTGAGGAAAGAGAAGAGAAAGGCGTTTGACAATGAGGGGAAAGCAGTAAGCACATTATCTTGAAACTTTGAATTCACAGAATGGCAACAGTAAACTGGACTGAATGGTTTCAACACAGGAGAAAATCACTTCACAATGGGAGAAGAGGGTAGGGAAATGTTTACACACAGTGGAAATGCCTTCCATAGGACAGTAATCACACCAAAGCACATTGTTAGAAACCCCTGAGGACCCACTGGAAAGCCAAACTGAACTGTAATAAACAGTTGGACATCACTTGGACACATCAGGCAAGAGTGCAATAAAGGTGCGGGTGCAATGTGAGACAACGCCTGGTAAAATGCAGAAAGCACGTTATACCCCAGTTTTAGAAATTTAAAGAAATCACTGAAAAGCAGCAGAAAACTGGATAAGATAGAAAACTCATGGAAATGCCTTGACACTGTGAGAAAAGAATATAGAAATGTTCTTGTACACTGTGCAAAAACCCTGAAACAGAGTTACAAGGACACTATAGGAATGTGAGAACACACTGAGAACTAACTTAGAGGAGCACGAAACTGAGCAAAAGCCTTGGCAAACTAGTGCAAATCACATCTCATTTTGAGCAAATTGCAGATAGGTGTTTGTACATTTCGGTAAGTCTCTGAAATTGAGCAGTAAGCACACCACAGCACAGTGTTAGAAATCAGGAGGAGATGCTTGAAAAGAAGCAGTTACTTCCAAATTACAGTTTCCAAACAAGGTTCATTCATTCGGAACATGAGGAAACATGTAGAAATTTGTTTATACAATAAGGCCAAATGCCTTACATAGAGGGGTGATTGCACATTAGAAGAGGGTTGGGAGCCCTGAGAATTCACTTGAAACAAAAGTAAACCTAATAAATATGAGGAAAACTGCTGGCAATCACTTGTTAAGACCCCGAAAGTGTGCAGAATGGTGTGCACATGATGTGAGAAGTGTGTGGCAACCAACAGAGAGCACACTACACTACAATCTTAGAAATTACTGGGAATTCTGTCACTAGGTACATTGCCCTGGAGAAAGTAGTTAGGTTGCCGGGAAATCACTTCCCATTGTGAGGGAGGCGTATGGAAAGTTCTCTTGTACAATACAAGGAAAATACCTAAAACAGAGCAGTAAGCACACCATGGCAGTGTGAGGAAACACTGAGAATTCACTGAAATGAGCATGAAATGGAATGAATATTGGAAACCATATGTACATCACAGATTAATTAGTGCATAGTGTAGAAAGGTGTCTGTTCAATTCGCGTAAATCCCTGCAGTAGAGCAGTGAGTACACCACAGCACAGTGTCACAAACCACTAGGAAATGCTTGAAAAGAAGCACTCACTCAAACCATATAGTTAGAAAACAAGTGAAGGTGATTTTGGAACACGAGGAAAGATGTAGGAATTTGTTTACACAATGAAGGGTAATGCTTTAATAGCGCAGGAGCCGCACTTTAGCACAGTGTTAGAAAACCGGGAGGACTCACTTGGAAGGAGATCTCAATGGTAATAAAGAGTTTGGAATCCCTAGTAACAAAAAGGGAAGAGTGCAAGACAGAGGTGTGTACCATGTGAGAAAATCCCTGGTCAAGTACACAAAGGACACTGTAGCACAGTAGAAGCCACCCTATAGGAAATCACTGAAAAGCAGCAGCGCATTGAACGAACTGGTGAGGTAACTTATGGCAATGATTTCTCAGTGTAAGGAATGAGTACAGCAAGGCTTTTGTAATCTGTGGGGAAAAAAACCTGAAATACAGCACTACGAGCTCTCCAGCAGTTTGAGAAACGACCCAGGATGCTCTCAAAAACAACAGGACACTGAAGAAGAAGACAAGTGTAAATGACTTCCTTCTCACTGTGAGGTAAGAGCATAGAAAGTGTTTATGCAATCCAGGTTAATGCCTGACGTAAAACAGGAAGCACACTAATTGCCTCAACACAGTGGTGAAAGCAACTGGGAACTCCTTGAAAAGAAGTAGTCATTTATACCAAATGGTGAGCAAACAAGTGAAAATCACTTGGGAACATGGGGAAAGAGTAGAAATGTGCTTGACAATGTGGGAAAATCAGTGCTTAAGATCAGTTAGCAGCTTAGAGCACACTTTCGTAAACTCTCTGAATTCACGAAAATGCAACGGGAGAAAATTACTTTGCTATGGGAGGAAAGATTGTAGAAATAATTTCATGGAAAGGGTGGAAAATGCCTTACCTGGAGCAGTTAAAGCAGCAGAGCTCAGGCTCAGAACCCCTGAGAGTTCGCTCGGGTGCGAAATTAAAAAGGTGATATAATAAACACTGGGATGACTGTTGGAAATCACTTCTAATAATTGGTTTAACAGAGCAGAAGGATGCTTGCAGAATCAAGAAACCCATGGCAAAGTTCAGAGAGCGCACTATTTCACAGTTTTAGAAACCAATGGGAAATCACAGAACAGGAGTGATAAAGTAGACTGCCTGTTCAGGAAATACTTCTCAATGTGAGGAGAGAGGATGGAATCCTTATTGTACCATGTGGTACAGACCTGAATTGCTGCAGTAAGCTGCTGAATTGCAGCAGTAAGCACACTCAGGCAGTGAGACAAATCACTGAGACTTCACTGAAGGCCCCGTGAAAGTGAGTGAAGGGGAGAACAAGGCAAATCAGTGCTCAGTCACGGTAAGGAAAAGTGTAGAGTGTTTTGAGTACAATGTGAGCAAATCAGTGGCATAGAGCAGTAATTGCACTATACCAGATTTTTGAAAACAACTAAGAAGGCCCTGAAAGAAGCAATTCTTTTTCCAAGTAGTATGAAAACAAATGTAGATCACTGTGGAATGTGAGGAAAGCGAAGCAAAAGGGGCTTCACAATGTGTGGACGCAGTGCTTAAGCGCAGTATGCACATTATCTTGAAACTTTGAATTCACAGTAAGGCAACAGTAAACTGGACTGAATGGTTTGAACACAGGAGAAAATCGCTTGACAATGGGAGAAGAAAGGGTAGAGAACTGTTTACACACAGTGCAAATGCCTTCCATAGGGCAGTAATCACACCAAAGCACACTGTTAGAATCCTCAGAGCAGTCACTGGAAAGCCAAACTGATCTGGAATAAACAGTTGTAAATCACTGGGAACCATCAGGCAAGAGTGCAAGAAAGGGGCGGGTGCAACGTGAGTCAATGCTTGGTAAAATGCAGAAAGCACATTATACCCCTGTTTAAGAAACTCTATAGGAAATCATTGTAAAGCATCAGAAAACTGGACAACATAGAAAAGTCATGGGAATGTCTTGTGTTCGGGAGGAGAGAATATAGAAATATTCTTGTACACTGCGGGAAAAACCATGAAATAGAGCTATGAGCAAACTACAGGAATGTGGGAACACACAGAGAACTAACTGAGAGGAGCACAAAACTGAGCAAAAGCCTTTGCAAACAAGTGCAAATCACATTTCTTTGAGCAGAGTGCAGAAAGGTGTTTGTACCATTTCGATAAGTCTCTGAAATTGAGCAGTAAGCACACCACAGCACAGTATTAGTAACCAGGAGAAGATGTTGGAAAAGAAGGAGTTACTTCCACCCTATAGTTTCCAAACAAGTGAAAATCGTTTTGAAACATGAAATAACATGTGGAAATGTGTTTATACAATAAGGGGAAATGCCTAACATAGAGGTGTGATCGCATATTAGCACAGGGTTGGAAGCCCTGGGAATTCACTTGAAACAAAAGTAAACGTAATAAACATGAGGGAAACTGCTGGCAATCACTTGTCAAGATGCTGAAAGAGTGCAGAATGGTGTGCGCATGATGTGAGAAGTGTATGGCAACAAACGGAGCACACCACACTACAATCTTAGAAACTACAGGGAATTCTGTCACTAGGAACAGGGCACTGGAAAAAGTCATTAGGCTGCAGAGAAATCACTACAGAGTGTGAGGGAGGCATATGGAAAGTTCCCTTCTACAATATGGGGAAAATACCAAAAATTGAGCAGTAAGCACCATGGCAGTGTGATGAATCACTGACAATTCACTGAAATGAGCACGAAACAGAGTGAACATTGGAAACCAAGTGTACATCACAGCTCACTTTGAGTATAGTGTGGAAAGATGTCCATTCAATTCGGGTAAATAAGTGCGACAACGCATGGTAAAATGCAGAAAGCACCTTATACCCCAGTTTTAGAAACCCTATAGGAAATCACTGCAAAGCAGCAGAAAACTGGACAACAGAAAACTCATGGAAATGCCTTCTCACTGGGGGCGCAGGTGCGGCAGGTGCGGAGGTGGCTGTGTGAGGGGCCAGAGCGTTTGCAGGCTGATGTTCTATCCACTAAGCCAAACCAGCCTGGGTTCCCACTGGCTTTTAGGGAGGAAGAGGGAGAGACACAGAGAGGGTAACATCACTTGGTCGCCTCCAGCACATGCCCCGATCAGCCCAGAGATTGAGCCTGCAACCAAGATATGTAACCTTAACCTGAGTCCAATCCGAAACTTGTTAGTCCGAAGTCAATACTCTATTCACTGAGCCAAACCAGTTAGGGCGGCTCCTGTAGCATTCTGATCTACATCACAACATTTTCATTTGTCTTTTTAAAAAATATATTTTTGGAGAGCTGTAGAATCTGGGAAATGGCGTCCGATTAGATGCACAGGTCCTGAACTTCTTCAGGAGCGGACCCAGTGCGCTGTTGAAGCCAGTGACATGCAACCCGAATTGGCTCACGAGATTCAGTTGGGAGTGAGTTTCAGCCTGGGGTCTCCTGGAGAGCACGGGGCAACCACTTGGTACTGAGATTTCTCCCGGAGCAGTGGCTCTGTGGGGAGGTCCCACCATCCCAAGAGGGAGAGTGCCTAGCATCAGAAGCCGACACATTCAGGAGCCCTGCAGCAGAGTTGCCCCAGGACCAGCCAAGACTCCAGGAGCACCAGAGCCCGTGGACACGCAGACTCAGAGAAGCTGTGTACCCTGCCACGAGAAAGTTGGAATTCGCTGAGATAAAGTTGCAATTTGTTCCAGGTGAGAGAAGACCCAGTATGTGTGCAAGCACACAGACAAATGAGCGGGCAAGCAGGGGAAATCTGCACCCCTCAAACACTTCTGTGCCCCAGAGCCAGCAAAATCCATGAGGGGGAGAGGAACCTGTGGGTTTCTGGCAGAAAGGAATTCTGAAAAAATTGGCCCATATCTCGATTTGGTGCCAGATGGCAGCCTTGGACCCTGCCAGTCTCTTGGCTGCTAAAGCCAGGCCAGAGAGGAAGCGCCAAAGGGACTGGGATTTTATTTTATTTTATTTTATTTCTTCTCTCCTTAAATACTGGCTTTTGATTGTTGAGCTCATTACACAGGAGCATCCATATGGGGTCATTGACAGAGACTGCAGGGGAACATTCCTTTTTTGTGGAACCTGGGGATCAGAGCAGGAAGAGAGCACCAAACAACCAGCTTTGGGGCAGACCACTCCCCCAAGCCAGTATTGAGTGCTGTAAGGAGAACGAGGTCTACATAATGGCTAGAGAGGATAGCGAGTTCTGAAGGGCGTCCAAGGAATACTGCCATCCAGAGGCTGAACAACAAACTGACCATTCTGTAAACAGGCAGTCTGGAAACAGAAATACTGCCCGCTTTAATATTAGGACTGTGATCCACAACACAGAAGAGGAGTGTATCACAGGTAACTTCAATCCTCCCCTAAATACCTGACAGAACAAAAGAGAGTCAAACCGAAGAGAAGAGAAAGTGAATGACCCTCATTACTGTACATTTTTATTTTTATTTTTTCACCTTTTACCGAAGAAACTAATTTTTTTCTTTCTCTTTTTTTCTCACTTGAGTTTACTTTTTTAATTATTATGATTTTATGTTTAAACAATATTATTACTACTACTATTTTACCTTTATCAGTTTAATTTTATTTTTTCTTTAATTTAATTTGTGATTCGCATTCCACATTCTATTTTCATTTCTCCTTTGAGCATCACTTTACTTAATCTCAATCTTACCTTTATACCAACACTCTCTTCCTCACCTTTCTCCTGTTCCTGTCCAGTCTCTTACCACAGTCCTGCTTTAAACTATCCCTACCCCCTCTTTTTACCTCCCTCTGAAGATTTCACCCTACTCTTATATCTAATTTCCAATCCCCAGCTCTAAGTCCATACTCATCTCACTCTTCTTCTTCTACACTATTCATATTTTTTCTTCTTCTATTCTCTCTCTCTCTCTCCCTCTCTCTCTCTCTCTCTCTCTCTCTCTCTCTCTCTCTCCCCCT